>JAQQSK010006779.1:0-14275 GCA_028658325.1 Potorous gilbertii
AGCTTTACTTATAGAAAATAAAGTTAAATTTACCCAATATTGTTGTGATTGAGTCATTTCAGATTCTATCACCCCATATGAGATTTTCTTGGCAGAGATACTGGAGTGATTTGCTATTTCCTTCTCCAGGTCATTTTGCAGATGAGGAAACTGAGGCAAACAGGGTGAAGTGACTTGCCCAGGGTCATATGGCTACTAAATGTCTGAAACCAGATTTGAACTCAGGTCTTCCTGACTCCAGACCCAGGGCTCAGTCCACTGTGCCACCTACTTGCCCAATATGCTTTGTTATGAATATAACCTCAGACTCAATACAGGTAAATTGGACTAAATTATTATTTGAATATAAAAAAATTAGAACTATCCAAAAAAACATATTACAGGCATAAACTTGAGGAGCCACCTTTGTTAATCTTTATGAACTTTACAGCAGTGATGATGTTTAATAAAGGATAGAGCAGTGCTTTTGGAGTCAGGAGAGACTTGATTTTAAATCCTCCTCCGTAACTTGGGCTGCTAGGTGGCGCTGCAGTGGATAGAGCACTGAAGTTGGAATTAGAAAGACCTGGGTTCAAATTTGACCTCAGGCACTTCTTAGTTATGTGACTCTGGGCAAGTTACTTCACCCAGTTGGCCTCAGTTTCCTCATCTGTAAAATGAACTGGAGAAGGAAACGGCAAACCATTCCAGTATCTTTGCCAAGAAAATTCCAAATGGGTCATAGAGAGTTGGACATAGCTGTAATGCCTCCACAACAACACAGTCTGTGACTTGCTTACTGTGGGATTGTGAGCAATTCACTTCTGGGACTCAGTTTCTTTATCTGTAAAAGGAGAATAACAAAACTTGTAATATCTACCTCTCAGGGTGATTGTAAGGTTTGCTTAATATATGCTTCATAATCACCAAAATGCTATAACATCATTGTCACTCACCAGTTATCTCTCCCCACTAGGGCCTCTGGATTCTTTGTCTTCCAGACTCCAAGGCCATCTGAATGACCCAGGAGTAGGTGAGATTTTCCCCCCACTCCGACTCACAATAACCTTCCTTCTTTGCACACTCCCACCAACTAATTACGTTCTAACTTGTACTAATCTATCTCTACCCCCCTCCCCCGCCCCCAGATCACAAAGTCCTTAGAGGCTCAAGCTGTGATTTTGCATTCCCTGCATTGAATCCCCGTGCACAGTAGGTTTGTAACATGCATTTGTTGGTTTGGGTTGACTTGAAACCAGTGGGGAAAGTGGGGTCAAGGTTAGAAGAGGGAGGAAATTTTGCAAACTCACTTCACTAGTGATGTGGGCATCTATTTCAGGATCTTAGTAACTAACAGGCTTGGTTCTTATCACCCTCAAGTACAGTTTCACAAGAAGAACCTTGGCCTTGAAGAACATTCTGGGAGGCAGAAGGGGGAGGAAGGAGGGAAGCAGAGTTGGCAGCCGTTGACCTCCGATAAAAGCAAATGCCCAGTGGAGTTGCTACTGTGTTTTCTCAACCTAGGAACCATGAGAATAGAGGAGTTACAGCCAAAAGGGATCCTCAGAAGCCAGCTACTTAAACTCCTCCATTTTACAGAGGGAGAAACTGAGGCACAGGGAAGTGAATTGACTTGAATAAAGAAACATATAGGATTCTAGATCTAGAGATGGAAGGAGCCTCAGAAGCCAGCTGATCTAACTCCCTCACTTTACAGAGAGAGAAACTGAGACCCAGGGTGGAGAAATGAATCATCCAAGGTCACACAGGCAGTGAATAGCAGAATGAAGATTCTAATCCATGTTTCCTGGCAACAAATCCAGGGTCCTTTCCATGATATGATATCAAGTTCATGTGAAGAAACTGAGTCTCAGAGAATAAAGTGACTTGTCCAAGGTTTCCAAGGTAGCAGATCCTCTCATTTTAAATTCAATACTTTTTCTATGGCTGTTAGTGTAAGCATTATCCTTGATTTACAAATAAGAAAACTGAGGCTCAAAGATGTTTAGTGACCCCCTCAAGGTCACACATCTAATAAATGTTAGAAGTTGTGTTACAATCCAGATCGCCTGGATCCTCCTTTGTTCATGATGCCACACTGCTGCCCTCTACCCAGAATGCCCTGGGTTGGAGTCTCCCTTCCCAGCAAATCTGTAGACCTGCTCACTCCTCTTTCTACCATGAGTGCTCAGAGACTGCTCTGTTTTTCTATAATTAATGAGGTAAGGGAATGAATTGGGCCAGGGTGGAAGGAAAATGAAGACAGATAGAGAGCCAAGAATCACAAGGAATAGTGCCAAGACCTGGGCTCAGCTCCTCAGATCTCCTGTGTGACCTTTGGCAATCCCTGAACCTCTCTGGGCCCGGTTTTCTCACTTCTACAAGGAGGGGCTTTATCAGGTAGCTGGAAATCACTTCCTTCAATGAATCAATAATCACCAAACATTTATTAGGGTCCTACTTCATGCCAGGTATTGTGTTGGAAAATGGAGTCATAAAGGTAGAGAATGAAACAATTCCTACTCCCCAATCAATAGAACAAGAATAAACACAAAGGAGTTAAATATAAGATAGTTAGGGAGGGTAAGAACACTAGCAGTTGGAGAAGTCAGAAAAATCTTCATGCAGAAGATGATACCTGAGCTATATCTTAGAGAAAGAGTCAGTAAGGTAGAGGTGAGGAGGGAGAGGCATTCTAGGCATGGGGCACAGCCAGTGCAAAGGCATGGAATTGAGAAATGGAATTTCACATGTGAGAAACAGAGAGAAGGCCAGTTCGACTGATCATCGACTGAGGGAGAAGGAGTGATGAACAATGAAAATGGAAATATCCACTGGGGCTTTAACGATTTCTGCTCCTATGACTTGAGACCAACAGGTCCTCTACCAGAAAGGCAGACATCTTCTAGGTATAAAAGAGATGACTGTTTTCTATCTTGACTCAAAGCCAGACCTGGAGGCCCTATGTTGAACAGGATTTATCCTTTCAAACAACATGCTTCCGTTTTTTTCTGCTTCCTTAAATTATCAAAAGCTAAGAAAAGCTTTGTTGACATCCAAAAGAAGAGCTGGTTTAGTTATCAAAGAGGACACCAGATGTCTTACATCCTCCTCTCCTCCCCCCATGGCTTCCCCTTTGTTAGGGCTGCCCTGCCCAAAGTAGAATGATCTTCCTTGAGAGGTAGCAACTTCCTCTTTCCTAAAGGTCTTCAAGAAGAGACTGGATGACTAATGGCTGGGTGTATCATAGAGGAGAGTCTTGTTCAGTTGTAGCTTTGGCTAGATGGCCACTGTGGATTCCTTCCAACTCTGAAACTTAACCTCTACCAATAGAGAATCTTTCAGTTCTGGAGAGAGAATCCTTTGCCCTTCCATGCACTCCTCCCTTCAGTCTGTTAGGACTCTGATGGCCAGTCCTGACAAGATGGAGGTGACAGAAGAAAGGATAATCCTATTCAGAGGTGATCACTGAGTCCAAGCCTCTCTTTACATATAAGATAGTAAACAGAAGAGCCAGGATTAAAACCCAGGCCCTTTGCTGGTAATCTAGCGCTCTTCAGGTCCTAAGATCTTAGAGCTAGAGCTAGAAAAAAACAGAATTCAACTGATCCAATCGCATCATTTTAGAGGAGGAAAATGGGAGATCAGGGAGATGAGGGGATTTGTCCCTGGTCACTCATGGGAGCCTGGATCTCCAGCTAGAAGGATCCTTAGAGGTCAACCTCTTCATTTTACAGATGAGGAAATTGAGGCTCAGGAACAGTAGTGATTTCATCAGACTCCCACAGCTAGAAAGTGTCTGAAGGATTCAAACCCAGATCTAGCCATTACACCAGGTTACAACTGAATGAAGCTGCTTTTCATCTAAGACTCTTCCTTTCCCCCATCTCTTGTAGCTAATCAATTGCCAAATTCTGGCAATTCTACTGTCCTAATAGCTTTCTCTCCTATTTCCCGCTGACACTAATAAAAATCAGGCCCCCTGTTACCAACTACCTAAACTAATACAATTGACTCAGAACTGCTCTCTCTGTTTACTCTCTGTCTGCTCCAATAGTCTTGCACATTCATTCACCCACTAATCCCCCTCTGTTTGGTGTGGAATGCTTTGGCCCCAACCTAATGTCTGGCCAAAATGGCCTCTTCTCATGTTTCTCATCTATAGCTCTCCATTTCCCGCCTCCATGACTTTGTACAAGCAGCTCCCTATGCCCTCCTCCCCTCTGCCTCTTAGAATCCCTGGCTTCCTTCAAAGCTCAGCTCAAAGGCCACCTCCTAGGAGACTCCTCCTGACCACCCCTTCTCAGCTACTAGCATCTCCTTTCACCAAAAGAAAACCAAACTCACCTTATAACTATCTTGCCTCTGTATGTGCATGCTAGCTCTCCCATCAAGCTCCTCAATGGTAGGAGCCATTTTGATTTCTGTTTGTATTTTCCCAGCACCAAGTACAGTGCTTAGCAGAGATCTTAGCACAGTAGATGTGGCAAACAACCAACAATCATTTTATCAACTCCTCTTACATACAGAATTCTGTGCTGGGTTCAGGTTGGGATAATACATCTCCTGTCCTCATGGAGGTTAGCATAGGAATTCTTAACTAGGGCTCCACTGGGGTCTGTGGATAGATGTCAAGGGTTCTCTGACATTGGATAGGACAAAAAACCTTACATCTTTATTTTCACTAACATCTAAGAGAAATTCCATGTTCCCTTCAATTACCAGAAAACCTGATTCTGAGAAGGAGCTTCCCCCAACTGTCTAAGGGGTTGTACCAGGAACGACAAAAGTGAAGAATCCCTAGTTGGGCAAGAACAGAAAAAGAAGGTAATGAACTTGGCATAAAAATGATCATGACAGTAGCTCTCCATGGCCTAACTCTCAATCAATCGACAACCATTTACTAAATATCTACTAGCCAAATACTATCCTAGGCACTGGGAAGATAACTGCCTAAAAGCACAAGTGCTAGACCTGGAGCCACAAAGAATTGAGTTCAAATGTGGCCTCAGACACATAACTAGCTATGGGATTCTGGGCAAGTCACTTCACCTCTCTCTGCCTCAGTTTCCCCATCTGTAAAATGGGGGTAAGGATAACGTCAACTTCCCAAGGTTTTAGTAAGGATCAAAGAAGATACTAATTGCAAAGATTTCAACACACTGCCTTGCACATAATAATTGCTAACATTTATATGGTCCCTGTTATGTGGCAGGAGGGCACATAGGTGGTGCCGCAGTAGATAGAGTGGCAGCTCTGGACTCAGGAAGACTCATCTTTCAAATCTAACCTCAGACACTTCCTAGCTGTGTGACCCTAGGCAAGTCACTTAAACCTGTTTGCTTCAGTTTCCTCATCTGTAAAATGAGCTGGAGAAGGAAATGGCAAACCACTCCAGCATCTGTCAAGAAAACCCCAAATGAGGTCATAGAGAGTTGAACTCAACTGAAAAACGACTCAACAAAAACAAAACTTCCTGACTCTGGGTCCAGTGCTCTGTCTTCTGCACCATTTGGCCCCACTATAGTAGGCACTATGTAAATTCTTATTCCCTTCTTTACAAATACAAAAAAGAAAATAATCCCTATTCCCAAAGATTTCCATTAGTCTGACATTCAAAGTCTTCTAGAGTCTGGCACTCAGCCTCCTCTTCCAAGCTCTCCGTTTCCTCTTGGGCTGGTTTGCCCTCTCCCACACATGTTACTGCTCATTTGATGACCCTAAATGCCCTTTCTGGCCTTTCTCTGCCTTTGGAAATCACACCTTCAAGGCCACCTCCCCCAGGAAGCCCTTTCTGACTGTCCCAGCCCAATATATAACAGATCTCACATGCAATAGATGTGTTAGGCCTATGTACTTGTCATATTCTAGTTTATTTTAGGTATGTTTGTATGCCCTGAATCCTAGTTCAAGATGTGAGGGCAGGACCCAGATATTACTTCCTTCACTACCTCCCTAGTGGCCCAGAGAAAGCATGAAATAATGGTTGTGAGGAAACATGAGTCAAAGAAGCTCCAGCTGTCTCAGAGGAAGAGATCGGGGTGGGAGCCCCAGCCCTAATCCTCTAAGCTATGTGAAACCATACTTGGTCCAACTCTAAAATGAGGGGGTCCCTAAGCTTGGGAATTCTGGGATTTCATGGCCACAGAGATCATGGCTGCCACCCCTGGAGCCCAGAGATCTAGCTTTGCCTGACTTGGGTCTGAGAAAGTGGGGGGGGGGTGGCAGTGCTGGAATGGGTGGCTTATCTTACACCACCTCCCTCCTGTGATGGGGTTTCTAAATAGCCTTCTCACAAAACCCCAAGTCCTCAGCCTGGCCTGCAGAGTCATGATGGGAGGGAAGTCCTGTTCACCACAGCCTAGACTCCCGGCCACCTCAGTTGCTCAAGAGTGACAGTTGGGCTTTTCATCAGCACCCCCTCTTGCCCTTTCCTCAATCTTCCTTCCCCTCTCCCAAGCCTTCAGTAACAGAAGTCTGGGTTCTTTCTCCAGCACCCAACCTCCTTCAGGGACAGCATGGGCCATTCCTTCTACCTCCCAACATGGCAGCCTAGGGGATGCTCTCATGGGTCATTCCCTCTAGCTCCCAACACAGCCAACCTTGGGGGGGGGGGGCTCTCAACTCTACCTTCCCTACATGCTTGGGTTTCTCTGAGGACCCCCAAAGTACTGAGTTGGATTAACTCACAAAGTCTCTCCAACCTTCACCACTGAGGGGGTGCCCACCATCTTCCTCAGACGTGGGCAGTCCCATTTGGGGGCCATGCTCAATGTCAAGAAGTCTTTCCTGACATTGAATTGAATTTGCCTCATTGAAAATCTTGGCCCCCTCCTTCCTGAAAGCTCTGTTTCCAAAGACATAAGGATAGCTGGCAAGTGCCATCCCTATCTCCTTCAACACAATCTCACATGGCAAGAATTTGATGGCTTTCTCCACCTGATTGCCTTCTCCTGGACATTCTCCAACTTACTGGGATCCTTCTTAGACCATGGAATTTAGAAATAAACATAGAAGGAAGTCTGAGGATGGCTGGGGAGAGCAGGAAGTCCTCTAGAGGGAGACCCTAATTCTTCATTCCTCAACACCAGGTGTCAAGAGGACATTTATTTTCTGAGTTCCTATATCACACTGCTAATTCAAATGGAGCTTGAAGTCCATGTCAACCTCCAAATCTTTTTCAAATGAACTATTACATAGCCATACCTCTCCTACCTGGGAGGTTGTGAATTTGATTTTTTAACCCACACATACTTTTTTAATGTCACATATTAACATTATCTATGTCCTATTGTATTTTATTTTATTAAGAATTTCCTAGTAGCATTTTTTTAGAGGCAATAGAGACTGAGTGATTGCCCAGGGTCCCACAGTTGGTAAGTGTCTGAGGTTGGATTTGAACTCAGGTCCTCCTGACTCCAAGGCTTGTGCCACATTCCACTGCACCATCTAGTTGCCCCATTTTTTAAATCATGTCCTGTCTCCCCTTCATTTACTTAGACATGAAAGAATGTTGACTTTCCTTCACAGACAAGCTACAAGAAAATAAGTGGGAGGCAAAGCCAAGATAGAAGAGTAGAAAGACACACATACTCTAGCTCTTGCCTCACAGCCCATAAAATGCCTGTAAAAAATGACTCTAAACAAAGTCAAGAGCAGCAGAAGCCACAAAACGACACAGTGAAAGAGATTTCCAGTCCAAGGTAGCCTGGAAAGCTGATAGGAAAGGTCTATCATACGGAGACCATTTTTTTCCCTGAAGTATTACTCAGTTTCTTGGTTTTAGTCCTAGTTCTTTTGACTTCTGGAATATCATATTCCATGCCCTTCAATCCCTTATTGTAGAAGCTGCTAGATTTCTCAATATTTGGGTAGTTGGAGGGATTATGCACACATATATACACACACATATGTGTGTATGTGTGTGTGTGTGTGTGTATGGGCAGAGAGCACAGGGTGAACTGAATAAGAAGGGATGATATCTACAAAAATGAAGGGATGAGAGAGGAATATAGTGGGAGGAGAAAGGGAGAAAGGGCCAAATTATCTCTCATAAAAGAGGCCAGAGAAAGCTTTTTGAATGGAGGAGAAAAAGGAGGAGGTGAGAGGGAAAAAGTGAAGGTTATTCTCTTTATCTTTGGCTTAAGGAGGGAATAACATGCTCACTCAATTTGGTGTGAAAATCTGTCTCACACTACAGGAAAATAGGGGAAAAGGGAGCAAGTGGGGTGGGGGGAGGATAGAAGGGAGGGCAAATGGCAGGAGGGAGTAATTAGAAGTAAACATTCTTGGGGAGGAACAAGGTCAAAAGAGAGAATAGAATAAACAGGGGGCAGGATAGGATGGAGGGAAATATAGTTAGTCTTACACAACATGACTATTATGGAAGTCTTTTGCAAAACTACATGTATATAGCCTATTTTGAATTGCTTCCCTTCTCAGTGGGGATGGGTGGGGAGGGAGGAAGGAAGGTAAGTTGGAACTCAAAGTTTTAGGAACGAATGTTGAGAATTGTTTTTGCACGCAACTGGGAAATAATAAATACAGGTAATGTGGTATAGAAATCAATTTTGCCCTATAAGAAAAGAGAGAAGATAAGGATAAGGGAAGGGAGGAGTGTGATAGAAGGGAGGGCATATTGAGTGAAGGGGTAATCAGAATGCAAGGCGTTATGGGGTAGGGGGAGGGGAGAGATGGGGAGAAAATTTGGAATTCAAAATTTTGTGGAAATGAATGTTAAAAACTGAAAATAAATAAATAGTAAAATAAATAAATGGGGTAGACGTGGGAAAATAGTTCATAGGAAAATAGTTTGTAGGAAAATTGATCCTTATTGAATTTCATCTGATTGGACTCTGCCCAATGTTCTGGCCTGTCAAGACCTCCTTGGATGCTGGCTTTGTTGTTCAGTGCAGCATTAGCTATCCCTTCCGACTCTGTGCTGTCGTTTGTAAACTCAACAAGCATGCCATCTCTATCTTTATCCAACTCATTGATTAATATATTAAACAGGGCCAGGCACAGATCCCCGGGACTCTCCACTGGAGATCTCCTTCCAGGTTTACATGAAACCACTAACAGCTACTCTGTGTGCAACTGAGATAATATTTGCTAAGGTACTTGGTGTCTGGCACATAATCAGTTGGCTATTGTCCTTCATTCTCAAAGAGGACCAAAATGATATCACCATGATGAAGAGAAATTTCAGTGTGTCCGATTGTGGCTGATCAGACCAATACAAGCTCAGAATGCTCTACCACAGGTTGGGCACAGATAATCCGTGTGAATATTTAGGGTGGATACCCCAAATTTGCACATCCTACATTTACTTTGTGCTGTCTCAATTGTGCTTTGCTCATAGAACACAGCACCTTTTCTGATGTGGGCACACCCTGCTGAGCAGTCCTGTGCCAGTGACTCCCATGTTGCACATTCAAATCCAAAGTTCTTGAAAGAGACCTTGAGAGTGTCCTTGTATCGTTTCTTCTGACCACCATGTGATTGCCTGTGCCATGTGAGTTCTCCATAAAATAGTCTTTTTGGCAAGTATACATTTTGCATTTGAATTACATGGCCAGCCCATCAAAGTTGCATTCTCTGAAGTACAGCTTGAATGTTTGGCAGTTCAGCTCGAGCAAGGACTTTAGTGTCTGGTACCTTATCCTGCCAGGTGATCCTCAGACTCTTCCTAAGACAGTTCAAATGGCAGAGATTCAGTTTCTTGGGATGGCGCTGGTAGACTGTCCATGTTTCACAGGCATGCAAAGATGAGGTCAGCACAGTGGCTCTGTAGACCTTCAGTCTGGAAATCAGTCTAATACTTCTCTCCCAAACTTTTCTTTGGAGATTCTGAAACACTGAGCTAGCTCTACCAATGAGTGGTTGTCGATGTGTACATCCCTGAAAAGTACACTGCCAAGATAAGTGAACTTATCCACAGCATTCAAAACTTCTTGGTTTGTTGTAACCACAACAAATACGTGTTGTTCCACGTATAGATGGTGTGGTGGTGGCTGATGGAGCACCTGTGTTTTCTTGGTGTTAATTATTAGGCCAAAATTAGCACAGGTAGCAGAGAATTGATCCATACTTTGTTGCATCTCAGCTTCAGAGGCTGCATTGAGTGCACAATCATCTGCAAACAGAAAATCATGCACCAACTCTTCCTCCACTTTGGTCAAATTGAGGTAATATTTTTTTGCCCCAGCGCTGATCTAGAAGAGCCTTCCATAGACATCTAGTCCAACTGGTACATCAAAGTAATCCTGTAGTTCTTTTCCCATATGATGATATAATTCATCTGAGCCAGATGATTTGAACACCTCAAGATCACAAAATTCCCTCAAGCCCTGACAGAGATTGCTCAGGCCCATGAGCCTGAAAGCCTTGGGAATAGCAGTGTCTACAAACTACCAGTCCTGCTTTCTGGTCTGAGCCTACCATCATTGAGGGGAGAAATCATTGTGGTGAGATGGCCCACCTTCCTTATCCCCACAAGCCACAGATGCTGACCAACTTCCAGCAACAAGCAGGTGGATGCTAGAGTTCTGGCAATGACAGTGTCCCCCAGACCCCTGCTTCCAGTTCAGCCTCCACAGCCATCCCCCAGGGAAGAACCTTCTGTGGAGAAGGGTCCAGCCGTCTCCACCAATTATCAACCAACTGTCACCCACAGGGCAAGTGAGGCACCCTGAGGAGAGACAAGAGGCAGTGTGTATATGTCAGGCAAGTCAGACCATGATGACTGCCTTGACCACCAGCTTCCCTCAGCTCCTGATGAAGATGTCCCAGCACCCTGAACTTAAGAGCCTTGGGAGTGCAAACACTTCCAGCCCAAGGCCATCAGCCAGCATCTTGGGAAGCTGCCTGTGTCTCTTGGGATGTAGCTTGGCAACTGCTCCTGCAGGAGCTATGACCACAGTTACCAAAAACCCAGAAAAGAAAGTTCTTATCCCCAAAGTTTTTGGCCTGGCCCAACGACTCAACATCAGAACCTGCCACGATTTAATCAATGGAAAGGACATCCAAGAAGAGGCCTGACCATCTGTTTTGTTGGTGCCCCTAAGGACTCTGGAACCTTTCCATCTAATTTGCTTCTAGAACTTTCCCTTTATGTTGTCTCCTCCATTAGAATGTGAGCCCCTGAAGAGTAAGGCTGTCTGACTTTTCTATTTGTACCCTCAGTACCTAGAACAGTGTTTTGCACACATCAAGTGCTTAATAAATGCATTATGCATTCATTCATTCATTCAAGGACAGTTAGGGGCTTGCTTGGGGTGGCTAGGTGGTGCAGTGGATAGAGTGCCAGGCCTGGAGTCAGGAAGACCGGAGTTTAAATCCACCCTCAGATATTTACTGTGTAACCCTGGGCAAACCATGTCACCATGATTGCCTCAGTTTCTTCATCTGTAAAATGGAGCAAACAACTCCAGCGTCTCTGCCAAATGGGATCACGAAGAGTCGGACGTGACTGAAAAAGGCCTGAACAGCAACCACAAATAGACTCTTACTCTTTCCTCACTTCAGTTTCCGCTCTCTCTTACTCATTTTTATTTGGACCTTTCCAGTCCAAAGGAAAAGGCCATCTCTGACTCCTCTGACTCACTGAATGATCCTCAAACCTATTTCCTTCCTTTTTGGCAAAGAGATGGAAGAGTACAGGTACCGAGGGGAGCATCCATTGGCAGATACGTTCACTCGGTTGGTTGGTTTTGATGGGTTTTCTTTGTGACAAGGGAAGGTTCCCTTGGTTCTCAGGGGAATAATGAGGAAACAGCTGTGGTGTAAAAAAAACCCAAAAGACAGCAATAAAATTTCATAAACAAATCAAATGTGGAAAAAAACACTTTAACAAGCTCTCAAAAACAAGATATATCAAGCATCTCATGGCATGATGCTCTTTGTTGCCCTTGAAGAAACAATAAAACCTTTTCCCAAGACTCTGCCTTTCCAAGGAGGATCCAGGAGTGTGTCCGCTGGTTAGCTGTGACTCCTTGTGTTACAACAGCAAAGTGAAAGCATGTAGGGGTAGCATCTGGACTCAGGGTTTCCCTAGCTGGAGAAACTGAAGTCCCAGAATAAAGAAATGACTTGCCTAGGATCACATACTGTGGGTATCACAGGGTCACACAGTCAGCAGGTTTTAGAGGTGGGGTTTAGACTCAAATTTTACAGGCTTTACTCATCCATTGTATGACACTGCCATTCACTAATAGATGGTCTAAAAACCACAGTATACTTAGCCCCCCTGAGTCCTTTCTTACTCTGCCATCAGCACTATGGAAGGAAGCCACAAGACCTAACACCATTCTGAACTTTGTCCTTTGTTTCATGGGCAGTCATGGCCAAATACCAGGTGACTAGCTGACTGGTGATGAAACTTTCTGGACTTAGCAAGGTTGACCTTCAACAAACAGAGTCTGCTGCCAGGGCCCCACTAAAAGCCTTGCCAACTTGATGGATCCTCCCTAAGCTTGTACTCTATTGGGATAGCCTTGGAGAATCTAGGGTCACCCTCCAGGCTATGCTCATACAGATGAATGTAGCTTTGTGCAGAATCAGGATTTTTATCCCTAATTTACAGATGAGGAAATGGAGACACAATGAATTGGAGAAGTGAATTGGCCAGGTTAAGCAACTAATAAGTATTGGAGCTGAGAACTTAACTTCATTTCATAGGATTCAGAGTTGAAAGAGACCTTAGAGGTTACATGATTCAATCTCCTCATTTTTACAGAGGGGGAAACTGAGGCCCAGGGAGGGGAAGAGATTTCCCTAAGGTCACATATAGAATCAGGAAGCTAGAGCTGGAAGGGACCTTAGAGGTCAGTGAACAAGTGCTTACTAAGTGCCAAAGAAAGACAGAAACTCAGGTCCTGCCCTTGCACAGCTCACAGTGTAACTGAGTAGATGACGTGTTCATCACCAGGTATGGGGAAGGTATATATGGAGTAGGAAGGAAGGAACGAAGGGAGGGAGAGGGGGAGGAGGAAGGAAGTAACGAAGGAGTAGAACCAGAATTTTAAGACTTGAAATGAAAGTTTCTTTCTCCTTAGTTCATCCTTGTGGCCTCCCATCTTGCTCCTTGAAGGTACTCAGGCAGGTGGATGAAATGCTTTCCCAGTGCTCCTGCTTTCCTAAGTGGGGTGAGAATCATCATTGTCAGGCTTGATCATCCTATGCTAAGATGAGGAAGGCTCTGGACCTATGGAAGTAGCCTGAATCGGGACAGCAGGTGACTTCTAGTGTGAGCTTGGCCTTTAGAAACCCCTCAGGGAAGGATGCTCTGAGTTAGTTAGCCTTCTGGCTCTACCCCTAAGATCCTGTGGGTGATCTTGGCCCAGTCTCTCCCCTTCTTTGGGCCTCATGGGTTAGACAAAGTGATCTCCAAGGTTCCCTGCCTATTTTGACTTTCTCTGAAACTTTCACTAAGGAGACAAATCACACCCTCCTGCCCAAGATCTTAATCTCCACTTAATGAATTCTCATCCTGGGGGGAGGAGCCAAGATGGTGGAGTAGAAAGATTCACATATGCTAGCTCTGAACCCACAGCCCATAAAATACCTATAAAGAGGAACTCCCAACGAATTCTGGAGCAGTGGAAGCCGCACAACAATGGAGTGGAGGAGATTTCTGTTCCAGAGAGACCTGAAAAACCAACACCAAAGGTCCATCGCACCTGACCCGAAGCAGAGCCCGGAGTATAATATTTCAGGGGGAAAACTGGTCTTTCAATGAAATAGAGGATTTTCAAGCATTCTTGATGAAAAGACCAGAGCTGAAAAGAAAATTTGACTTTCAAACACAAGAATGAGAAGAAGCATGAAAAAGTAAACAACAAAGAGAAGTCATAAGGGACTTACCAAAGTTGAACTGTTTACATTACTACATGGAAAGACAATATTCGTAACTCTTGAAACTTTTCAGTATCTAGGTAATTGGTGGGATTGCACACACACACACACACATACACACATGCACACACACATGCATGCATGCACACACACGTGCACACACATACACTCATGCATGCACACACAGAGATAGAGAGCACAGAGTGAATTGAATAGGATGGTATCATATCTTTAAAAAATGAAGGTAAACGGTGAGAGAGAAATGTATTGGGAGGAGAGAGGGTGAAATGGAATGGGGCAAATTATCTCTCATAGAAGAGGCAGGCAGGAGACTTCTTAGTGGAGGGAAAAAGAGGGGAGCTGACAGAAAAACATGAAGTTTACTCTTCTCACATTCGACTAAAGGAAGGAATAAAATGCACACTCATTTTGGTATGAAAAC
>JAQQSK010006780.1:0-14274 GCA_028658325.1 Potorous gilbertii
TGGGAGGGGGCTAGGTTATACAGGGTTTTGAATTCCAACAGAGCATTTTGTTTTTGCACTTGGAGACAACAGGAATCCATTGGAGTTTATTGAGTAGGAGAGTGACATGATCACCTTTTAAGAAGATTTTAGTGACTGAATGGAGAAGGAATTGAAGTGGGAAGAGAGTTAAGGCAGGAGTAATCAAGGCATGAGGTAATGAGGGCTGCACTAGAGTGGTGGTAGTGTCTGGAGAGAAGAGGGTGCATTTTGGAAATGTTACTGAGGTAAAAGCAGGAAGCCTTGGCAACAGATTGGATTATGGGGGTGAGAGATAATGAAGAATTCAGGAAGACTTGTAGGTCGTAAGCCTGAGGGACTGGGGGTGTTGCCCTCCACAGTTGGAGTAAAGATAAGCCCAGGGAATGTTTTGGGAGAAAAGATAATGAGTTTTGTTTTGTACACATTGTGTTTAAAATGTCTCCTGGACACCCAGTTAAAGATGTATGAAGATTGGAGCTCAGCAGAAAAACTGGGGCAAGAAAAGTAGACTTCAGAGTCCTGAGCATAAAGGTGGTGACAATCCATGGAAACTGATGGTGATCACCAAATGATTTAGTATAGAGAGAGAAGAGGACACAGGACAGAACACTGAGGGACACCTACAGTTAAAGAGTGTGATCTGGAGGAAGAATCAACAAAGGAGACAAGGAAGGGGCAGATAGGTAGGAGGAGGAGAGAGAGGTGTCCTGGAAGCCTACGGAAAACAGTATCAAGGGAGAGTGTGTCAAAGGCTGCAGAGAGGCTAAGGAGAATGAAGATTTGAGAGAAGACTTGGATTTGGCAACTCAGAGATCATTAATAACTTTGGAGCAGTTTGGTGGAATGATAAGATCAGAAGCCAGATTATAAGGGATTAAGAAGACAGTGAGAAGAGAGAAAGTAGAGGCACCTGTGGTAGACAGCCTTTTCAAAGAATGTAGCTCCAAAGGGCAGAAAAGATAAATGAAGACAGGAAGGAAGGAAGGTTCAAGTGAGGGTTTTTTCGGGGTAGGACAGACATGGACATGTTTGGAGGCAGTAGGGAATGATCCAGTAGAGAGGGAAAGATTGAAAATGAGTGAAAAAGTGGGAATGTCAGAGGGGACAATTTGTTGGAGGCGAAAGGATGGAATGAGATCAATCAAAGAGGTATAGGGATTAGCCTTGGGAAGGAGCAAAGCCACTTCATCATGTCAAACTGGGGTGGAGGAGAGAGTGATAGCAAGCACATGAATGATGAGAGATGAGGAAGATGGAAGAAGAGGAAGTTCATGGCAAATGGCCTCAGCAATACAGTTTCTAGGCCTATGCTACAAGAAGGACAAAGAAAGTGAAAAAGACCCTAAAAATATTTATTGTAGTTCTTTTTTGTGATATCAAAGAACTGTAAACTAAGGGGGTACTCATCAGTTGGGGAAGTGGCTGAACAAGTTGTGGTATGTGAATGTAATGGAATGTAATGAGCTGTAAGAAATATTCAATTTCAGAGAAACTTGGGAAGACTTGTATAAACTGTTGTTGAGTGGAGAGAGCAGAACTAGAACAATTTGTTCTATCACATCAGTTTAAAAAAAAAGAACAATTTTAAAAGACTTTTAAGAACTGATCCACATATTGATCGGTTATGATTCCAGAGGACTGATGGAAAAGAATGCTACCTTACGAGAGAGAAGACAGACTAATATGCATAATATTGAGGCACATTTTTGGATATGGCAATATAGAAATTTGTTTTGCTATGCTTATTTGCTATAAGGTCTTCGTTTTTGTTTGGTTTTGTTTTCCAGTAACAGGTGGTAGTGAGAGGAATAAAAAATAAATGCTTGATAATTGGGAGTAACAGGTGGTAGTGAGAGGAATAAAAAATAAATGCTTGATAATTGGGAGGCAGATTATGGAAAGAGAGGAAGTTGCCTGAGGTTTAGAGAGGTTAAATAACTTAGATGGGTTAGATAGTGTAAGTAGTGAGATTTAAACCAAAGTTTTCTTGACTCCAAACCCAACCCTTTATACACCATGGAGTATTTAGCTCTCTAACTTAAGAAAATATCATGAAAATAATAGTGAACTTTTTTCTCTAAATTCTTTCCCTGTATTATGAGGTATTATCAGAAAACAATGAGCCTAGATAACACTTACCTCCTTCAAAGAAGTACCTTAAACTATATCAAGACTTAATATTATGTCTTCAACTTTTACAGAGTAGTCATGTAAGAAGTATCTCTTTGAAAAAATGTTTATTTCTTTTACTGTGGTGTATTTGAAAATTGCCCATTTGTTACACGTGTCCTTTAAAATCACATAAATTCCTACTAGAATGCAGTCAAGAAAATGTTTCTGTAAATGTAAATTTTTTAGTACTTCCTTTAAGACATAATGACCAATGTAATACAACTATTAGAAGATGCAGAGCTTGAATTTAGGCCCCATAACTCCAAGTCTAGTGCTTTTTCTACTATGTAATATATTAGGTTTCTCTTTTTGCTTTAGTCAGTGAATGAGTATTAAGCACTCACTATGTTCCAGGAACTTTGCTAAGCATGGAGGAAACAAAGGAAGCAAAAACAGTCCATGTCTTCAAGGAGCTCATATTTTATTGGGTATAAGAAACATAAACATCACCAGGTATATGAAAGATATATACAGAATTGAGGGAAGATAATCTCAGAGGGAAAGCACTAGCATCTGAGGAAACCAGGGAAGCCAAAAGTGGAAGAACATTCCAGGCACAAGGGATATCCAGGGAAAAGGCATAGAGAACATATGGAAGGAACATAGTATAAATGGAGGGGAGTAAAATGTAAGAAGACTGGAAAGGAGCAAAGTGATGGATTATGAAAAGCTGTAAATGCCAAACAGAGGACTTGATATTTGACCCTAAAGGTAATGGGGATTCTGGAGCTCATTGAACAGAGAGGTGACATAATTAGACCTATCTTTTAGGAAAATCCCTTTGGCAGTTGAGTGGAGGGTGGATTGGAGTAAGGAAAATTGGAAGGTTATTGCAATAATCCAGGTGAGAGGTGATGAGGGCCTGAACAAAGGTGGTGGCTGTATGAGCAGAGAATAGAGTGTAAGAGACATTATGAATGCAGAACAGCAAGGGTTAGCAATAGAATAGGTGGGGTGAATAAAGTGAGGAGTAAAGGATGACATTGAATGTGCAAGTCTTGGTGACTAGTAATAGGGAAGAGAAGAAGGTTGAAGGGAAAGCTGATAAATTCTGTTTTGGACTTATTGGGTTTGAGATATATAGAGGGCATCTAGTTTGAGGTATCTTAAAGATTGGGAATGGGGGGATTGAAAAGATTAAAAAATTAGGAAAGAGACTAAAAATGGATTTTGATTTGAGAACCAGTTGAATAGAAATGTTCATTGAACTCATGGGAGTGAATGAGGTCACAAAGTAATCATAGAGGAATAAGAGAATAGGGCCCAGGACAGAGCTTTTGAAGACAGCCATGAATAGTGAGAATGACATGGATGACAGTCCAGCAAAGGAGACTGAGAAAGAACAATCAGATAGGTAGGATAGTCAGAAAAGAGCAGTGTCATGAACAGCTAGGCAGGAGAGAACGTCCAGGAGGAAAATGATCAGCAGTGCCAAATGCTATTGGAGAAAGATTAGAAAGGATGAAGATTGAGAGGAGGCAGCTTTGGAGGAGGTTTCAGTTGAATGATGAGGTCAGATGCCAAATTATAGGGAGTAAAGAAGAGAGTGAGAGTGAGAAAAAAGGAGGCACCTTGTGTAGATGTTTTTGTGAAAGTGGTTAACCATAAAAGAGAGCCAAGACATAGTACATTATCTAGTGGGGATGGTAGGATTAAGTGAGAATTTTTAATGATGGGAAAAATATGGGTATATCTATGGTCACTGGTGAAGAGCCAGTAAATAGAAAGTAAATAGAAAGACACTGAAAATTAGAGTGAGAGAATGATAGTGGGGACAATCTGCTGGAGAAGATGGAAAAAGGGAATAAAATCAAAGAGCTAATTGTGGTGTTCTGCTACAATGACTATTGTATCTCAGTATCTATTTCTTGTTCTTTAAAATTAGATTTTGTTCTTTTTTTTACCTTCATATTCTCTATGTGATATATTTTACTACTGCAACCTTTTTATAGTCATAGTTATAGTCATAAATAATTAAAACAAATTTTTTTTTCTTCCCTAATTACAGATGAAGAAGATTTATCTTTGAACTGCCCTGGACCAACTTCTGCAGATCATGACTAAATATTTTCCTATTAAAAGAGGACCTAGAAAATGTCAGTGTTTCCTTAATACTTTGTATGGTTGAACATTTAACTTTCATGTATTTATTGATCAGGGCAATTAACAATACCAGACCATAAAGTTTTATATTTTTTTGAGTAACTAGGACAATAGAATCATTCACCAATATGTGAGAATAGCAAGATGCTATTTAAAAGCAAAAATGCCATGGAAAATGACAATTAGAGTTTATAAACATATTGTGATTGTGTGGTCATTCAAGCATTCTGTTGCCTGAAAGTTCTGGAAAATTTCAGCTCTTAGCTATGAATTGAGATATTATTGATAGAATTTTTACTTTTTCCATTCTTTTGGTAAGCAAATTGTTTGGAAGTTTTTAGTCAAACCCTTGAAAATTGGAAAGGATATCACCTGCCAGGAGTGAGAAAACTCTGGCCTTGTGGCCACAGGTTCCCTACCTTTGCCTAGTCTGACATCCTGTTCATTATAAGAAACCCTTCTACAATAACCTCTGACAGGTGTCATCCAATTTGAATACTTTTAGTGACATAGAACTTATTCCATTGTCACACAGCTTTGCTTTTTATTATACCCATAACTGCTTCCTTGTAACTTTCTCTATTAGACTGTACTCTGAAACAACATGTTAACCTTCCCTTTTTTCTATGTGACAGAACTTCAGATACTTGAAGGGAGCTGTTATCTCTCCCTTTAGTCTTCTTTGTTCCAAGCCAAAAAGCTCGTGTCTTTAAATTGTTACTTATCTCAATGTAATTTTCAGATTTTTTTTTACCGTCCTTGAAGTATTCCAATTTGTTTATGCCCATATCAAAAGACACCATCCAAAACAATGTAATAATCCAGTTGTGGTTCAACCAGTATGAAAGAAAATGGTAGTTTTATTTTCTCTGATAAGAACTGTATTTCTGTAGATGCATTCTTTTTAGCAGCCATCTCACATGGTCATCCTGTTAACTTGTGATCATCCAAAATCCTGGTCATTTTCCAACTACTCTTAAACCAAGCCTCCCATATCCTTATTTATTCAATTTATTCTTTTAAGTAAAATACAAGATTTTATATTTATTCCTTTAATATTTTATCTTTTTGGAATTGAAGTAGCATTCTAGCCTTTCAAGGCCATCATCTTGTTACCTTTCTTCTCTTAATAGTCCTGCTTTATATACTCTGTGTGTTGGCTAAGTATGACTTCTCTGTTTTTGGCCAAATCTTTGATAAAAATGTATAAAGGGCAGTGCTCCTTGGCACTGCACTAGAAACCACCTTTCCTTGTTGATAGGGCCATTTTTCAACACTCTCATAGCTGTTCAACCAACTGGAGATTCGCTATTACTTCATCTTATCCACAAAGGTATATGAAACTTTATATTATCTGTACATCCTCCAGGAAGACAAGTACATCTCCCATTTTTCTCCATAAATAGCAAGATTCTTAATACTTGCTAATACCTAAAAATCCTCCCTAGTGTTCTGTGGATCTTGGCTAGTGTTTTAGCAGGTCCAGAATCACCTTTTGTAAAAAGAGCCACCTATCTGTTGTATAATTCCGAAGGTATAGAGTTTCTTTCTCAGAACCAAAAATAAAAATGGGTAGAAATTGTAAAGAGGCTAGTAGAAAATTGAAATTAGGAAAAGTAAATTCTAAATATTTAAAGTTGTCCAGAAGTGTAATGGGTTATTTCAGGAGGATATTATGTTCATTCTCCTTAGAAGTCTTCAGGCCAAAAGCTGGACAATCACTTGTCAGCAATGTTAAGTTATGCCTTGGCTTTGTACTAAGTGTCTTGCAGAGGTCCCCTCCAACTCTGAAATTCTTCAGTTCTCTGTTTTGCCTTCTATCCACTCAAGTCTTAATATGGTTTCCTTGTGCTCTCTTTGAAATTATTTTCTTTGTGGCCTCCATGCCTGATTATTTCTTCCATTCTGCTTATGAATACTTCATCCTCTAATAATCTGGAGCCTCAGAATCATAAATGCCATTCTCCCAGCTTAGAGTTCTGAACCAGAGGCCTTCCAAAGTGGAGTCATATGGAAATCTAGGTATGTAAGGGCCAAGGAGGCTTATGTCATTTAATAGTACCAAGGGAAGCAGGAGCAAAAAGACTTTCAATACAAAGAGCCACAGGATCAGAAATGCCAGCTATAAATCATTATCTTTAGGAAAATAAAACATGGTTCTGATGAGGTTTAGGGGTGCTGGGGACCCCAAAATACTGACAGTTGGAGTCATGCTCTAATGAATTCGACTCGTCTTCTTAAAGCCAGAGAAAACAAAATTTATTAAATATTCGCCAAATTGGGTTGGCTCTTAAGGAGCCTAAGTATTTGTAACGCTTGTATTAACAAGTGGGCCAGATAGAATCTCAACTAGACAGAGTCTGAGCTGGATTGCATCTGAGCTGCTTCTTGGAGGCGAGATGGAACTAAATACAGAATAACCTACGGGAGAGATCTGGGAGGTGGTCTGGTAATCCAGGGTGATGGGAGGAGGGGTTCAGGGAAGGTCCAGAGAAGTCCTAGGAGGGGATTCACAAAGGTTGGAGACAGCTGGAGGCAATCAGGAGATAACAGACACTGGTGCATCTGGGTGGGAAGCAGGTGGGGCAATCTAGGGGTAACAGATAATGGTCACAGATTTGAGTATGAAAAGCCAGGTTATGTGGGGAGATTCAAGGAGAATTCAGTTTTGAGTATGAAAATTCAAGTTCAGTGGGGAGATTCAGGGGGAGCTCCAGGGGCCTCCCAGAGTTTGAACCTCATCAATTCTAATCTAGGAAACAGAAGCCAGCAAACCATGTCTGAAGGATTTGGTTTTAACCTAAATCTGGGAGAAGAAACACTTCAACAATAGGAAGACAGTTGAAGGAGGATCAAAAGAAATTTCTGGGTTAATCGACCTTGGACTTTGTTTTTTGAGCTTCATGGGATCGTGCTACCTTAGGTGCCCACTTGGTTTGATAATCTGTTGTCAGACCAATTTGTAACTGAAACAGATGTAACTAGTGAAAGCCTGAGGCAGGAATACAAATAGATCACTATCCTCCAAAATTCCAAAATTCCCTTGTTCAAATTACCTGATCTAAGATCAGTCACGTTTCTCCACTACCAAAGACTCCTGGGAAAATTGTTAGATAAATTCATCCTCTTCCGCCTCACTCTTTACTTCTGTTAACTTAAATTTTAATAGCACTTAACAATGTATCCTTTTCTACAGCTGATATAAGATACAAAATCCTCCTGTATCAGAGAAGATAAAATTGATATGTCACATTTTTAAACTATTCATGTTTCTTGAATATAAATATACATAAAGAAATTTTTGAATTTTACTTCTTTGTGGTCAGTATTTTATTTTTATTTAAATCATGAACTAGGTGGTACAGTGGATAATATCACTGGACCAGAAATCTGAAAGACCTCAGTTGAAATCTAGTCGTAGCTTAATTGCAGGTAAGTGTATGATACCCTCTGTGGACAGAGGGAAGGGAAATAGAAAGAAAGAGAAAGAAAAAGAAAAAAAAGGTAGAGAGCTGTGGTGCCCAAGTGGCCATTTCCACTCAGGGAGGCAACTCCTATTTCTACTCAAAGAGGTTCTTATTTGTCCTTCATTCTCAGAGAACCATGACATGCAGATGAATGGATTTAAGTGAGGGTAGGGTGATAGGATAATGGCTTTCACACGCTAGTTGAAGGCCCAGAACCCCTCAGGCTCAGACTGATAGTTTTAGACAAAAATAGCATGACACAATGGGAGACAACCATTTACCTATAGGACCAATAAAAATGAGTTTATTTTATAAATTATCTAATAGAGAGTGAGGAATAAGTGGCAGAGACATAGAAAGCTCAATCCTAACAGTACTATTCTAGCAAGAGGCTAAAGGGGAGAGAGTAAAGTCCAGTTTCTAAGTTGATTAGCCTTGGCATATATGGTATCTTAAGGGTCTGGAGATGTATCAAACAAATCACTTTTCACTAGTTCACACTTTCCTTCAAATCTCAGCAAAAATGTCCTATAAGAAATGCTAGTGTCTTCTCTCTTGATTATCTCCACTTTATCCTGTGTATTTCTTGGTTGTTCTCTTAACAAAGAAAATTCTTCATTTGGGTTTTCACCCTGATTAACAAGGCAAAATTCACTACAGATAATTGAAAGAAGTTTATTATAAGTATGTGAAGGTGCAGGACGTTGATGGACTGATCATAGAGTATCAGCAATGTCTTCAAAGTGGGGACAGCTTTTGTCTAGGTCTACCTCAGCAAAAGAGGTGGAGCCCTTGTATCTCACTTCCCAAGATGTCAAGAACATGACAGTTTGCAGTGTCAACCTGAAAGGTTGGTTAAGAAAAGGCAACAGGCTAAATGCATACAGTTTATTCCCTTAAAGCTAGTGGTCACATGATCATGTGGAGCCAGAATAAAATTCTGACTGCCTAATACAAGAATGATCAGGCTTAAATATACCTTACTGTGAGAAAGGAACTTAGTTAAACAAGTTGTAAATTTAGTGAAACAAGACAATTAACAAAGTAGTGTCAGTTGGAATTTATGATTCCAGGATGTGTGAATTTATATAGTATATGTCTCTGTGACAAGAAAAAATCCCACCATGGTTGGGTTGCATGTATCCTGTCATAAACAGGTCTTTGAAATTGCTGACACAGAAAAGGGCATTTTTAGAGCAAAGAAAAGCAGTCTGATTAGTTCAAGATTGGGCCCTTATTAAAGTCCAAAATTTATATTAAATGATTATGGGCAGGTAGAGATATTTGACAAAGAGCAGATAATACAAAAAGCTACAGATTTAATGTTCCTTCCCCAACA
Organism: Potorous gilbertii; assembly: GCA_028658325.1. NCBI lineage: Eukaryota > Metazoa > Chordata > Mammalia > Diprotodontia > Potoroidae > Potorous > Potorous gilbertii. Next base: position 9,103 of record JAQQSK010006780.1, read on the forward strand.
GTCTCCCCTAACACTGATTGATAAGCAAGACTAGGAACAATAGATACTGAATTGAAAAAAGAATAATGACATCAGGAAGGTGATGTCTTTACTTGCAAGTGAATTGGATTTCAGTAAGGCAGGCCTGTGCAAAGTCATCAGTCTCACTCTCTTCTCCAGAACCATCATAGTCTAGTGGCAAAACATAAGTCAGGATGACTGGTGATGGCCCTGGCTGCAATGGAAGACCTTGGCCTTTTTAAGCTAAGGTCTTTGACAGAAATCAGTTTTTCTGAGGCAACATCCATTCTGTGATTAAAGATTACATAAGAATTGAGGCAAAAGATGACCTAGTTTGACTTCCAAAAAGATTTCATCTGGAAGGGGAAGATCCTCAGAGGTTTTGGCCAGAACAGAAATAATTGCTATTTACACTCACTCTGAGACATCAAAATCCAAATAATGAGCAAGTGAGGCTTAGGTTGGTGGCTGCATTTGAATCCCAATGGACTTCATCAAAGCCTGGTTTACCAGAGCTATATTTTAAGAAGTCATAAATGAAAACCATAGGAGACAAAAGAGTTAATTGTTCCAGTTTTTTAAAAAAATAAAAGAATAAATAAAAAATAAATCTAGCACCCAAACCCCAAGATATCCTGTGAAGTATAAGCAATCAAAATCACATGTAAAGATAGTACTCCCCACCTGCGCAGAGGGAGGAGGAGGAGGGAGGAAATAGCAACATTGCCCAACTGCAACTGGCCAGTTGGGTTCCCAGGGTCAGCTACCACTACTGAGAGATTGTTGTTTGTCCTTCCTTCTCAAAGAGGACCAATGGCATTAGGAGTCCTGCCTTGCAAGTGAATTGAATTTCAGTAAGGCAGGGCTGTGCAAAGTGTAGACTCCTCCCCCAATCACATTGAACCCGCAAGACGTAAGAAAGGCCTAAAACATGGATTGGCTGATTAGGAGAGGTTTTGTGGCCCACTCTGAGCTTAATCTACCATAATGCTTTGCATGCTCTGGCATAACAGATATGCTTTGCTCTCTGAGTGAACTCAAAACGCCCCTTCCTGTGTGAACAGCTTCAAGGTTAGATGAAGCTGACCAGGAACATTCTTCTATTAATGACCACTAAGAACAAGGTGCCCTGACCCAGACGCTATTTTGAATAATGGGACTTATCTTAGTATTTATGGACATATACTACATTATGTCATATTAATGGTAAAAGAAACACAGATATCGTGAATCTATAATTTCAGTTGACCCTTTAACACTTCTCCTCTCAAGGTGTATTTACAACCTAATCACTTAAGAAATTCCTTTCTCCTATCATGGTTAGCAATATGGAAACCATACTTTTAGTTGACAAAGGTATCCTGAGCCATGAAGGGAGGGATGGGAGAAGGAATTCCTCTGAAGGCATAAGGCCTACTTTGTCCATCATTGGGTTCATTGTCTTTTAGTGAGCTCTCATGCATATCTGTATATGCATGTTCTGCAAGCTTTGAGAAAAATAAACACTCATATTTAGCCTAAGTTTGTCTTTCTAAGAACAAACTTAGTAATGGTTGACAAAAGTCATCATCTTTACTCTCTTCTCCAGAGTCATCATAGTTCAGTGGCAAGGATACTGAGTCACCATAACTTTCAACAGTACATAGTTGTTCTTATCTCAGCTCTGACAGTGAACTCCTTGAGAGCAGGGACTGATTTTTTGCCTTTCTTTGTGGCCCCAGCACATAGCACAGTGCCTAACACATAAATAGGCTTTTAATAAATATTTGTTGACTAATTGTGCCATACACTAACACAATTACATACTATCTTGTATTTTATGTGACTTCTTATCTCCTCAATAATATGGCATAACCTTAAAACAGGGGTTTTGTAACCTTTTTTGGTCATGGACCCTTTTGGCAATCTGGTGAAGCATATAGATCCTTTTTCAGAATTATGCTTTTAAATGCATAAATAAAATAAAATACATAGGATTACAAAGGAAGTCAATGATATTGAAATAAAGATATAAGTTCTTCTCCAAGTATGCAAACTCCTTGAACTCTATCCACTGATATTTAGGTGTCCTTGGACCCAGGTTTAAAACATTAAATGACAGGAGTTTGTGTCTAATGCTTCATAATTTCTTACATAGTGCTAAGGTTAGCGTTAGGGTTAGGGTTAGTGCTAGGGACATAGCATTATACTCAAGATATGTATATTTTTATTAATTACTTAAATACTAAACATCTTTACAGCCCATTGGGATTGATATACAGGTATTTGCATTCAAATAAATGAGCTTCAATACATAAAATGCCAAAAAATTTCAATCATTCTCTCTAAATCTCCATCAAGATTCTTATCCTTTCATTCCCACTCACTTTCCTTTAATATGATTGTTAGTGTATCCTCTGTTATTATGTTTTTGCCTTTTTTTTGCTTTGAAATAATTCATAAAAATCTTTCCATTACTTATTTATATCCCTCATGTATGAGTATCTTAATACTCATACATATAGTATTATAGAACATTAGTATACCACAATTTACTTACAACCATCTTGTATTTTTCTGCTATCATGTTAGTCAATGTTCAATGACTCAGGTAATAAAGATTACACACTTACTATGAACTAGGCACTGTGGCAAATGTTGGGGATACAAACGAAAAATGAGAACAGTCCTTGCTGTCATGGAATTTATATTCTAATGAGGGAGATAACATAAGTATATACATAACATATACAAAATAAATGCAAAGTAGATCAATTACAAAGACTAAAATAAAAGAGAATTGTAATATTTTCTGATATTTCAAGAACAAAAAAGAAGAAAACTGTCCCCTAGTGGCACTGACTATCCTGACTTATCTTTCAGTCCCAACGATGACAGTGTAGGGACCCTTACCCTGCAGTCCATGAACATTAAAAAAAAAAATTTATATATATATATATATATAAAATTATTTCAATGTAATTGCTTTCCTTTATAATCCTATTTTATGAACTTAACATTATTGAGAAAGTATCCATATGTTTCAGCACAGGGGTTCATCACACACATACATACACACACACACACACACACACACACACACACACACAGACATACACACACACATTCATACTGGTTAAGAATTCCTGGACTTAGGAATACTCCATGAATTTAATTGAACTAACATTTACTAAGCACCTACTAAGCATTAGGTACTGAACCAAGCATAGGGGATACAGGAATATATTCCTGTCCTCAAGAAGGATATTGGAATGAGCATTAAATACTAGAATTTTTATACTTTCTGATTATATAAGAACAATAGTAAAGCTCTCCTCCCTTATCTCTACTGACCGTCCTAAAACCCAGTCTCAATGACTTAGCTTCAGAGATATTCAGTGAATGAATGTTAAATACTGTGCCCAAGATAATGAAATCATTTGGTAGTCCCCTCCCCAAAAATACTTCAGATTGGTGACTGAGACCCTTCAGGAGTATTTTATATTCTATATCCACATTCCCAGGATTGGTCTAGAAGTAAACTAGGATGCTCATATAGCAGTAAGCACACTGACACATCCGGGATGGCCTGCTAGCACACATTCTTAGATTTGCTTTTCTAAAAGGAAAGTAACTTTTGAGGGGTCAACAATCTTCTTTAATCACATACACCAACAGAGAAAATATAGGCAGAGAAATGAAGACCAACAGACAGAACTGTCTGACCATAAGCAATACGTACATCAGAGATCAACAGACAGATCAAACTGTCTGACCATTGCATAAATACATGGTTACGAGAGAGAGAAGCACCAACACCTGAGTTTTCAAAGCTGGAGGGCTTCTTAATAGCCACCCAGAGTCTCTTCTGGCACATGAAACTTCTTCCAAAGAATAAGCCCCCAAAACAAAACTTCATCTCAGAGTACACTTTTTAGGGTTGGAGGGCATCACAACCCTAGTGACACAGTGCCTCATTAATTAATAAAAGGTGGGGACCTTCCTACAAAACAAGCCTTCTCTAATCTAAGGCCCATTAATGGGCTGAGAAGATCTTTATATTACACCTTATGGACTGAGATATTTGTTATACTGTCAAGATTTATTTTCAAGGGTTGAAAAAAAAGGATTGTATGACAAATAGTAACTCTCAAGGTCTATCTACATAGACTTTTTAACTGTTTCATGAACAGGCAGCATAGAAAATGAAAATGGAAAATGAAAAGGATCACTAAAGGTGTTTTAGTTTTAATAGTACTATAAAAACATAAAACTTGGCAATTTTAAAATGCTTTTGAATAAAAATACTATTCTTCATTGTCATTTTGTTACTTCACGTTGTCTCTGTACCTTTTCAAATTAAAAAAAAAAATAGTACTGGATCTCTGCTCTAGAAATGATCCAGAAAATGTATTCAATAGGAATGTATGTGTATATCCTATATGGAATTGTATGCTGTCTTGGGGAGGGAGGCGGGTAGTAGGGGGTAGGTAGGAGGAAAAAAATCTAAGTTTTATGGTAGTGATTGTAGAGCATTAAAAATAAATAAAATGAATATATAAAAAAATTTTAAAAAATAGAAATGATCCAGAAATAGCTTCCCCCCATGTCTAAATTTTTATTTTATACTTGTAAAGTATGAATACAATGTAAGTGAATACCACTGTGCCCAGAATAATACCCCAGAGAAGACATTCAGCAAAAAGAGTGAAGCTCTTTTTTTTTTTTTACAGCTCAGCATACATCATGGCTATTTGGAAGGCTGATTGCTACTGAAATTCCAAAATGAATATTCCTTTTAATCAGTTTAGCAGCTTAATAGCATAGGGTCAGTGGTAGGGAATTATGCATACTTTTCCCTATTGTTTTCCTGTGGTGACTTAGAACAATGTACTAATTACTCAGTTTACAATTTTGGCTATGTCTATATGAATAGGGCTGAATCAAAACAAGTGTTTAGTATTTCCAGTACATCAAGACTTAATTATGTAGCCCTTTGAGACAGAGATCCTATTACTTGATATATACTCCAAATAAGAAAGACAGAAAGGCCTCATATGCATCCAAATATTTATAGCAACATGTTTGTGGTTCCAAAAAACTGGAAACAAAGTACAAGCCCAACAATTGAGGAATGACTGAACAAATTGTAGTACATGAATACAATGGAGCATTGCTGCTGTGTAAGAAATG
>JAQQSK010006781.1:0-14274 GCA_028658325.1 Potorous gilbertii
CTAGGAAATAAGAAATACAGGTAATGGGGAATAGAAAGTTATCTGGCCCTACAGGACAAAAGAGAAGATGGAGACAAAGTATGGGAGGGATGATAGAAGACAGGGGAAATTGGTGAAAGGGGCAATTAGAATGCTCAGTGTATTGGGGTGGCGGAAGAGGACAAATGGAGAGAAAATTTGGAACCCAAAATTTTGTGAAAATGAATGTCAAAAGGTTAAATAAATTAATTAAAAAAAAATTGGTCACCCAAAAGTCATGACAGAAAAAGGAGCCTAGAAACTTTGCTCTCATTCAATTTGACTTAAGGAGGGAATAATACACATACTCAATTGGTTATGAAAATCTGTCTTACCCTACAGGAAAGTAGGGGGAAAGAGAATAAGAGTGGGAGGGGATGGTAGAAGGGAAGGTAGATTGGAGGATGGGATAATAAGAAGCAAACACTTTTGAGGAGGGCAAAGTCAAAAAAGAGAATAGAATAAACAGGGGGCAGGATAGGATGAAGGGAAATATAGTTAGTCTTTCACAGCATGACTATTATGGAAGTCTTTTGTATGACTACACACATATAACCTATACTGAATTGTTTGCTTTCTCAATGAATGTGGGTTCAAAGGGATGAAGGGAGAGAATTTTAAACTCACAGTTTTAAAAAAATGCTAAAAATTGTTTTTACATGCAACGAGGAAATAAGATATATAGGCAATGAATTATAGAAATCTGTCTTGCCCTATTGGAAAATGAAAGGGGAAGTGGATAAGAGAAAGAGGGGAGGGGTGATAGAAAGGAAGACAGATTGGGTAAGAGAAAGGGGGGATGATAGAAGGGAGGGCATATTGGGGGAAAGAAAAATCAGAATGCACACCATCTTGAGGTGGAGGAAGGAGAGAGATGGGGAGAAAAATCTAGAACTCAAAATCTTGAAGTGAATGTTGAAAACTAAAGACAAATGAATTAATTTAAAAAGAGCCTCACCTTAACTTTGAAGCTATATTCATCAGGAAAACTCCTTTGATGGTTTAGATCCAGAGGGTAAAATGACAATTGAAAAATTCCACCAACTCTCAAAATGAAAATTCCCTGGAATAATATGGCCAAATCCAGTGCTTCCAGATTAAGGAGAAAATATTGAAAGCAATTGGAAAGAAAACATTCAAATACCATGAAGCCATAGTTAGATTCACATATGATTTGGTACCTTTTACACTGAAGAGGCATGGTAAGAGCAGGGCCTTGGCAGTGGCACTGACAACACCAACAGTAGTAGTGGTAACAGTAGTAGCAGCAGCAGCTTTGGGAGCTCTCAGGCCACAGTCAGTAAGAGAAAGAGATTATGGGGGACTGTTTGGAATTTGATGTTCCTGAAGTCAAAGAATCTAGGATTACAACGTAGAATCACCTACCCAGAAAAACTGAATATAATTCTCCCTGGGAAAAGTGGTTATTTAATGAAATAGAAAACTTCCAAGCATTCCTGATGAAAGGACTAGAGCTGAATAGAAAATTTGACTTTCAAATATAAGACCTAAGAAAGACTTTTTGTTTTCTTTTGTTTTGTTTTTTTCTCATGGTTTCTCCCATTCATTTTAATTCTTGTATGCAACATGACTAAAGTAAAAATGTGATTAATAAGAATGTATGTGTAGAATGCATATAAGATTGTATGCTGTCTCAGGGAGGGAGGGAGGAGAGAGGGGAAAAAATCTACGAGTTATGGAAGTGATTGCAGAAAACTGAACACAAATATATTAATTATAAAAATAGATAATGGTCCAGGACAGTCCCAAAGGAATCATGATGGAAAATGCTATGCACATCCAAAGAAACCATTGATGAACTCTAAGAGCAAATTGAAGTATAATTTTCTTACATTATTTTTGCTTTGTTTTGCAATAGAGCTAAAATGGAAAATTTTTTTTTGCATGATTTCATATATACCAGTGGGTGGTGGAATAGTAGGAGGAAGGGAGAAGATCTAGAGCTCAAAATTTGAAAAGGAAAGATATTAAAAAGAAACCAATAATAAACTGAAAAGAGGAAAAAAAAAGAAAAACTTCTCTTATTCTTTGTGCTCCCCAAAGTCTCTTCACCAGACATTGCTGTGATCAGAAAGACCACTTCATGGAAAATTTGAATCCGTGTTCTTTTTCATTGACATTGCATTCTGAGTTCCAACATTCTTGAAAAAATAGTCCTTTCTCAGGTCTGTCATGACTGTCACACTCATATCCTATAATTTCTAACCTCTTCACCATACTTGCTATTCTATTCAGGATATTCTCTGCATCTCTGCCCTTAAAATTTGGTACTCAAAATGAAGAAAAATAAAACAGGTGTGATTCAGCCAAGTGAATTTCAATGGTAGTTTTATGTCCACTGTTCTTCTCTTAATATAGTCTCAATTCCTATTAGATTTTATGGAACTACATCAGATTTTAAATTCATTTTGAACTTACCTATTTTTTTAAATGTATGATCAATTTTCATGTATATAAAACCATTATATAGATGATGGTCATGAGTACAAGGTAAAATGACTAATGGTGCCAATTTTTTTATATAGTGAAAACAATCAGGTGGCAGAGTAGAAGGAATGTTTGGTCTGGAGTCAGGAACACCTGAATTGAAACATTATACACACACACACACACACACACACACACATATATATATGTATATGTATATATGTATGTATATCCATTTATCATATGTATTTACACACACATATGCACATACAGACACATACAAATATATATGAATAAACGTGTGTGTGTGTGTGTGTAAAGAGAGAGAGACAGAAATTATACCTCCTACCTCTTTTGGCTGTGATGAAGATAAAATGAGTTATTTGTAAAGTGCTTTACAAATCTTAAAGTACTAAATGAATGTTAAATATTTACTATTGATATCAGAGCAGTCAGGTGATGCAGTGGATAGAATGATAGACCTGGAGTCAGAAAGACCTATTTTCCTGAGTTCAAAAACAGCCTCAGATACTTAATAGCTCTGTGACCCTGGGCAAGTGAGCTGGAGAAGGAAATATCAAACCATTCCAATGTCTTTGCCAAGAAAACCCCAAATAGGGTCACAATAAGTTGGATACAAAAGAAAATGACCCAATAACAATATCATTGATATAATTATTCTTGCTATTCACTTCTACCAGAAGAAACCATAGGTTTTTTTCTATTTCTTACAACTTTTTTATTCATCTTGTCTCATTTATGGGGAAAATAATCATATAGAAATAGTTCTTTTCTGTGTTTAACATATCAACTTGCTGCAAAAGAAAAATAAAGCCAGTCATGAATTGTGAGTAAGGGAAGCAGACAGACAATCCAAGTCTTGCATTGGTGCCCAATAAATACTAAAAGAAAAATGAGAAAACCTCATTTTCATGGGGTAGAGCCTCTCAGAAGGAGCTTTTGAAAGATAAAAACAAGAATTTAACAGAAAAGTAAGATTACAGATCTAAATCTGGAAAGCTCAATGAGATCTCAGAGGTCATAAAATCCAACCTCCTCATTTTACAACTGAGGAAGCTACCTAGAGAGTATAGATCAGAAGGGATACACACACACACACACACACACACACACACACACACACACACACACACACACATATATATTCAGGTTTGGAGGAAGTGATGATCCTGGTAAGACCCATTCAAATTTTCAAAGCAAGTGCCTGCTTTTGGAAGTGGAATAGATAACATTTGTCATTAATTTTAATATTTATTTAAATTTTAAAAAATCTACAAGCATTTACTTTATGCTTATATGCACTGTGGTAAACACTGGAAATATAAAGTTTAAGCAACAATAAATACAGTAAAAACAACAAAATCCTATTCCTGTGCTCAAGGAGTTTGCATCTAAAGCATCACCCACAAAGTTGTCTATGGTCTATGACCAGTTCTTCTTAAACTGTGCATCATGCCCCATATGGAGTTGTGAAATATTTGGCACCAGTAAGAGGTTTCTGAAAGCACAAAACCAAAAATTAAATAAAAATCAAATGTGTAATGAATCTGAGGTGTTTCTGGCAGCTCTTGTCTGTGTCATGTCATGCAACGTCACTGCAGCCTTGGTTCTGAACACACAGCATGTGCACTTTGCAGTGCTCATGCCCTCAGCCGCTCAAGGCCAACAGGTGACTAGTAGAAAAAGTTTAAGAAGCCCTAGACTCTATACAAATTCTGTGATTGTTTAGTTTCATATTAAGCCATTGTTGTTTCAGAATGTCTACCCAGTTCTGGAAAGAAATAGTGAAAGGATAACATAGCAATCTTGTTTGGATATGTAAAAATAATTCCAGTTATGTTCATTACGTCCCAACTTATATTTAATATTCTACCTTGAAAATATCACCGTATATTAAAAGATCAACAACCATAATTAATATGTGGCATGGCAGACTGAACATGGTCATTAAGGTAATGTCTTGGTAGAAGAATGAATACAAAACAATTTCTTCATGATGCACTTTTTCCTCTGACTCCTTGATACAGAAATATTTTGCAGAGGTAAGCACAGGGACAAGCCTTGGCTGCATTTGAACTGACAGCCTATTTCTGAATTCCTTTCCCTTGTTAAAAAATGGCAGTAGCTAAACATGAATAAAACCCATTTGATTTGGCTTGTCTTGGAAATATGTCCTCCACTGCAATTACAGGATGAAATAGACATTCAGCTCAGAGGAGTTATTCTTGCCCTGTCTTTTGCTCCTTGCCTCCGTGAGGAGTTGTATTTTTCTGATGCCATCATTGGCAGAACGCCACATTGCACCTGCTGCTCCACCTGCCTCTTACTGGTGTGCGGTATTTAAAAATGTTATGCAATTAAAGTAAATGAGTTTAAAGGGCTGGATTCGTATTTCACCTCCTGGAGTGCAGTTGTTCATCCTTAAAAGCCCCTGATGATGGTTTGGGAAGCTTTGTTGCTGACCTGGCCCTGGGGTATTGAAATCGACTCTTTTGAAGGCCTTAAGTGTAGTGAGAACCCTCATAAGCACTATGTATGTTGAGATGGTTTAAAGGGAAACATTTTGTACCCCAGGAATCAGGCTGTCTTTAGAGAGAAGGTAGTGTAGGAAATATAATGGTACAAACTAACTACCGTCTTCTAAGTGTTGCATTGTTAGAGAGTAGAGAAACAACAGCCCTGCTTCACTCCTCAATCTCATGTTATTCCTAATTGAATATTAACCACTATCTGGCAAGATGTGTACAAGTGAGCATAATTCTGTTACAGAGAAATGTGAAATTGAAGGGATATCTTTTCCTGGCTCCTGAATATCATTGTTTGCTGATTTGTGTGACAATCAATGAATGATTGTTATTGACTATCTTCTGTCTAGCTCTCCATTAGACTTTAGGGAAAATGTTTTTACAAATATGGGTCCTTTATTCTTTTCTTTTAGATATCTCGAAGTTTGGAAGATTTTGTGGGTGTAACTTCTGGCAAAGAAGGTAGTGGAAAAGGATCTTGGCTCTCTTTCTAGAATTACCTTAGGGAGAGCAGAGAGGCAAGGCAAGGGGAAGCAAGGAGATTCCAAGTAAAGGAGAGGTGAGGAGAGGAAAGCAGAGAAGAAGATAGATAAGAGGAGTGTAGGAGAGGAAAGGAGAGGATACAAGAGAGGAGATGGAAAGAAGAGAGGAGAAAAGAGAGGAAAAGAGGAAAGATCTTTTTGAATTTTGGATCTGAGCAACTCCAGAGGTGTCTTCCTTCTTTACTCTGTATTTCAGCAAAGAACTATAAGAAAACACAAGGTTCAAAGAACATGATCCTGTCATTAATTTGCCCATCCAGAAGGTTTCACTCCTCAGGTCCTGTAACTCATCCAAGACTTTTCTAGAAGGTGGAAGGCCTGGACTTAGTCACACCATCTCAGGAGAGGGTTTGCAGAAAGAGGGAAAGCTTGGCTCTAGGTATGGTATTACAAGCTTGGAACAAAAGCATTGTTATATGTCTATGAAACCTGAGGAGTATATCACTGCCATACCAGGAAACTGAATCACTTCCATTTGAATTGTTTTATGAAGACTCAGAATTCCACCTGGCAAGATAAGGTAACCAGACACTGAGGTCATTTCTGGAACTCAACTATCAAGCTTTCAAATTCTGCTTCTGACAGTGTAACTACAATGGGCTGGCTACATTGTTAAAATGCCAAATGTATGCTTGCCTGAAAGATTATTTTATTGAGAACTCACACAAGTCAAACACACATGGTGTCAGAAGGAGTGATAATGACACTCACAAGATCTTTCTGAAGAACTTTGGAATTAATTGCATGACGTGGGAGATGCTGCCAAAGGACAACCCAGTATGATGTGCTTTCCTCAGAGAAGGTACTGTGCATTATGAGCAAATCAGAGTAGAAGTAGCTCAAAAGAAGTATAAGATACACATATTTAGAGAATTCACCGCCAATGTTCACATGGACTATATGTGCCAGACTTGTGGGAGAGTGTTCCAAGCTCATATTGGTCAGATCAGCCACAGTCAAACACAGTGTAACTTGACTCTAACGTAGTGATATCACTTTGATTCTCTTCTAGAACAAAGGACAACACCCACCACCACCAAAAGCACAATAAAGTATTGATGGTAGCTTTTGATCATTTAGATATCTACTGCAGCTCTCTCAAGGTCAAAATCAGAAAAGTTAATAATTATTTTACTTGTTTTAAATATAACTTTATCCTTTAAAACTTTATGAACAAATAAGGATAAATTCTATTCTAAATCTATTTATCCCTAATAGGTGGGAACTTTTGAGAGTGGAAATGATGGCCACCTTGGGAGGAAGCAGTGATTTTCTCCTAGAATTTGTGATACAAAGGGAAAGGAATTTTTTTTAATTTTTTAAAATGTATTTATTTAACTTTTAACATTCATTTTCACAAAATTTTAGGTTCCAAATTTTCTCCTCATTTCTCCCCTCCCCCCACCCCAAAACACCAAGCATTCTAATTGCCCCTATCACCGATCTGCCCTCTCTTCTAGCATCCCTCCCTTCCCTTGTCCCCGGAAAGGAAATTTAAGTGCAGTCTGACATGTAACCTAAATGATAGGAAAGCAGATTTCAAAGGTTAATAGGTTAGATGACTAGGTTTTCAAGGATTTAAATTCTGCAGGAGATATATACCTATTCAGAAGGGCTAGGAGACACTTGGGAATTAAACTCTTAACACATGTATGAAAAAAATTTCTACTTAAGAGGAAGAAGTTGTCTAGAAAGGTCAACAAGGATAAATGGGCAACACAGGAACTAAATTAGATTAAAAAGAAAAAATACAGAGAGAATAAAAGTGATGATAGATAATAGACTGAATAGTAGATTTTAACATGCTTCTATGAGCATAATGTAGCAATGCTATCAGAATAAACTGAGGCTGGCAAGGGAAACTAAGTTCAACATAAATGACTTTTTAAAAAGTGGCAAAAATATAGCCTAAAATAAGAAAGAAGACCTCTTTTTCAGATGGATAAGATGATGATAACTGACAACATAGAGAAGGCAAGTTTTTCAATTGATTATTTTGCTTTTACTTCCTTTGCTAAAGATAATGGTACTACTAGAAAGAGTAAAAAAGGTTTAACAAGGAATTTATCCCCAAGATAAGCAAGGAGGTAGTAAGAAAGCACCTTCCTCTAATGTATTCAAGTGACCTGGTTTCAATGAATTGCATTCTTGGTCACTGAAAGAACAAATTGTTGAGCCATTGTCAGTCATATTTGAAAGATGGCAGAAAATGGGAGAGGTGCCACAAAACTGGAAAAAGGGAACTCTTGTACCAATTAAGAAGGAAAAGAAAAGAACAGAACTTGAAAAGCCAGGTGACTTGATTTAGATTCCTATGAAAATACAAAAATAAGTAAGGACCAAATAGTTAATGAACATCCGTGAAAGGAAATTATGAAGAGACAGCATGGGTTCATCAAAAACAGGTCATTCTAGGCTCACTGTGGTTCATTTGCCCCCGTTTATTAATGTAGGAGAATGACAAGGCTGAAGTGACCACTATAATTCCAGTTCAGCTACACTAGGACTGCAAGAGGGAAAAGGTCCAGAGACTAGGTTCCCAGGTTCAGTCATTCCATCCAAGATCACCGTCTCCAACTGGTGATTCAGACAAAGATCAGGCCAGGTCTTATCTCCCAGGCTTACTAACTGGCCCTTAGGATGAAGATTAATGTTAAATACTACTACTTTCAAACTCCTCTATCATGCTGCAGAAAAAAAAATAACCACAGAAATTCTAGAACCAACGGAAGCTCAAAACAAAACAACAATAAAAAACAAAAACATAACAAGAAACCAGATAGGGGAATGTTTTGTTTGTTTGTTTGTTTGTTTTTTAATCGTTTAAGTAGTGGAATCACTGAAGGCATAAACAAAGAAAATAAAATCCATAAAACTATAAAGAAATACAAGGGGTTAAGAGAATCTCCAGATAAAATTTCAAAAGAATAATACAATTTTACAAGTAATTTCAAATAGAAACCAAGAAGAACCAATTTACCACAAGACTTCCAATAATAGATTAAAGAAATGAAGAAAGAATTGTAGAGATAAGGAACGAAATTAGAGCTTTTGATGGAAACTTGGAGATAATAAACAATCAAAACAGAAAGCAAAAAATTAACTTAAGCAAGCAGTATAAATTCTGAAAAGTAGAAAAGGAGAAACAAAACTTAAAAATAATAGTAGTGGGGTACATGTCCAAGCCAAGACGTCTGCCCCTTATTCCGGGGGAATTTGAGTCCCATTTGTCTACAGGCTCAGAAAAACCCCACCTTGAACTCTCCTTGAATCTTCCCATTTGAGCTGGCTTTTCATGCCCAAATCTGTTACCCTTAACTTAACATAGCCCTCGATTGCCTCTGCTATGTCTGATCCTTGATCCCAGCAAAATCCCATTTTCTTGGTTTCTGGTGTCTAACCTCTAGTTACCTCAGCGACTGGTCACACCCATCAAGACCCTGCCTAAACCTCTCCTCTAGTCAACCCAGACTACTTGGCCAAACCTAGATCCCTCCCACTACTTGGTCTCCCTAGATCCCTTTCTGCATATAAGATCCATCCTACTTCCATAAAGATGCTCAGATTGCTTGAGAATCTAGCCAAAGGTGAGATTTCTTTTTTCTTTTTTTAAGTTTTGTTTATTTATTTTTAGATTTTTACATTCATTTCCACAAAATTTTGAGTTCCCATTTTTCTCCTTATCTCTCCCCTTCTCCCACCCCATAACATCTTCCACTCTGATTGCCTCTTCCCTCAATGTGCCCTCCCTTCTATCATACCCCACCCTTCCCTTATCCCCATCTTCTCTCTTCCTTTCAGGGCAAGATAAATTTCTATACCCCATTACCTGTATTTCTTATTTCCAAGTTATATGCAATAACAATTCTCAGCATTTGTTTCTAATACTTTGAATTCCAACTTCTCTCCTTTCCTTCCCCACCCATCCCCAGTGACAAGGCAAGCAATTCAATACAGGGTACATATGTGTTGTTTTGCAAAAGACTTCCATAATAGTCATATTGTATAAGACTAACTATATTGCTTTCCATCCTACCTTGTCCTTCCTTTTTTTCTATTCTCTCATTTGACTTGTCCCTTCCCAAAAGTGTTTACTTCTAGTTACTCCCTTCTCCCACTTGCTTTCCCTTCTATCATCCCTCTCATCCCACTTGTCCCCTTCTCCTCTCCTTTTCTGTAGTGTAAGATAGAGTTCAATACCAAATTTAGTGAGCATGTTACTCCCTCCTTAAGCCAAATGTGAAGAGAGTAAGCTTCATGTTTTCCCTCTTCTCTCCTCCCTTTTCTCCTCGATTGAAAAAGATTTTTCTTATCCCTTTTATGAGTGATAGTCTGACTCATTCCATTTCTCCCTTTCTCCTCCCAATATTTTCCTCTCTCACTCCTTAATTTTATTTTTTATGGATATTATCTCTTCTGATTCAACTCAACCTGTACTCTCTGTCTATATGTGTGTATGTGTGTGTGTGTGCATGAGTGTGTATAATTCCTCCACCTGCTCAAATACTGAGAAAAGTCTCAAGTGTTACAAATATGATCTTCCCATGTAGGAATGTAAACAGTTCAGCTTTAGGACGTCCTTTTATGATTTCTCTTTCCTGTTTACCTTTTCATGCTTCTCTTGATTCTTGTATTTGAAAGTCAAATTTTCTATTCAGTTCTGATCTTTTCATCATGAATGCTTGAAAGTCCTCTCTACCATTGAATGACCATTTATTCCCTTGAAGTAATATACTCAGTTTGACCGGTAGGTGATTCTTGGTTTTAATCCCAGTTCTTTTGACTTGTGGAATACCCTACTCCAAGCCATTCAATCCCTCCCACACCGACCTTTGAAGCTTTCTTTGTCACTTTTGTATTGAGAGATCTGGGACTGTCCCTGTTGGGGATTCTGTCCTGGAGGCATGTTCTGGTCCTGTTCCTCCCTGTGCTGCACAGCCAGGGCTGAACTCTACTCTGCTCAACATCCTGTGGGATAGACCTTTCCTGTAGGCCTTCCAGGTTACTTTTGGCTGGGTATCTCTTTCATTCTGTCATTCTGTGGTTTCTGATGCTCTAGAATTTGTTGAGAATCATTTTTTACAGGTATTTTGTAGGCTGTGGGGGAAATGCTAGAGTATACTTTCTACTCGGTCATCTTGGCTCTGCCCCCACAATGGTGGCATTTCTTAAGAGTTTGACCAATATGGTAGATCCTTAATAAACTGGTTTCTTTGACTGACAGAAGACTTGAGTTGAGTTCATTCAGGCAGAACTTGATGTGTTGCTATTTTGGGGTCCCTAGCACTCCTTAACCTCAACAGTAATGCGACAACATGAAATATTAGAACAAGTAAAGAACATCTACTAAAAAATAAACAACTAACATGTAAATAGAGATGAAAAGAGTTTGCAAATCATTGAATTCTCTAAAAACTATAACATAACAAAAAATTGTATTCCAAATTTCCAGAAATCATTAAAAGCTGCTCTGAAATATTGAAATTAGATGTACATTAAAAATGGACAGAATCTCTACCTGAAAGAATACCTAAATTTAACATATCTAGAAATGTGACTGCCAGATGCCAGAGTATCTAATTCAGAGAAAAATGCTATTAAAAAAATCAGGAATAAGGTGATCAGGTATGAAATCATAATAGTCAAGTTTATATAAGATTATGCAGCAAATATGAGAATGGAAAGTCTGAAATATGATATTCAAGGAGTCAAATGAAAAAGACCTCTATGGAGAAATTATTTATTCTGCAATACTGAGCCAATTACAGGGTAAAAGAATTATAATATGAAAGCCTTTAGGGGCAGCAAGGTCTTACAGTGAATAGAGTACCTGGCCTGGAGTCAGGAAGGTCATCTTCTTGAATTTAAACCCTACCTCAAATACTTATTAACTATGTGACCCTGGGCAAGTCATTTAATCCTGTTTGTCTCAGTCTCCTTATCTGTAAAACTGAATTGGAGAAGGAAATAGAAAACCATTTCAATATCTTTGTTAAGAAAGCCCCAAATGAGATCACAGTCAGACAAGACTGAAAAATGACTGAACAATTATAACAAAAAAGTCTTCTTAGTGAGAAAACTAGAACTGGGTCTAGTTTTTGCCTATAATCAGCAAAAAATGAGAAATAGGGCAATTATATGGCAAAATGATGATCATGTGTTTATATCCAGTTGGGGATGAGGGTGGAGAGATACTAAGTTTCTTCAGAATTCTGCCATTTTTAAAGGTTGAGGGGGAAAAGAACTATAAAAAACTGAGAGTTTATATTTACTTTAATGGGTAGGGAGGTGGCACAGTGGATAGAGTACAGGGGGTGAAATCAGGAGGATTTCATTTCAAATCTAAATTCCGACATTAACTAGCAGTGTAACTTTGGGCAATTCACTTGACATTGTTTATCTCAGTTTCCTCCTCTGCAAAATGAGTTGGAAAAGAAAATGTCAAGAAAAAACCAATAGGGTCATGGAAAGTTGGACATGATTGAAAATGATTGAAAAATAACATATTTTAAATAAAGAGAAATATGGGGAAGGGATAGATTATGAAATAAATAAGGAGAATGTGAGAACATCTTACTATTTCTCAAAATGAGGACCCAGCAGAAGGAAGTTGTAGAAGCATGTAGATGGGGTAAAATGTTCCATTCTTATTTGAGGCAGGACAAAATATATAATATATTCAAAGAAGTAAATAAAGAACAGGGTTTGTACAGAGGAAAAGGTGGGGTTTAAGTGAGAGGGGACAGAACATTAATGAATCAAACTGTAATTATATAGGCATGATTAAGGAGAAAGTGAAAGGAGAGTGAGAAGGGTAAGACCCAATCATCTTGGTTTGGTGTAGGTAAAGAATGGAGAGAAGAGGATTGGGACCAAGTTCCAACTAGAGATTTTTAGAAAGTTAAAAGTAATCCTACAAAGAAAGACAAAACACAAAACTTCAGAAAACACAGAATGTTAATGGAAAAGAGGATGTTCAAACATTTCTAATGAAAAGACTATTAAGAATTCTGAAATATAAACATGAGAGTCAAAAGTGACTTAGAAAGGTAAATTTATTTTAGTACCTGGAAAAACCTGTGTGATGATGTAATACTAAGATATTTATGGAGGGTGGGGGTGAGGGATGAGGTAGAAATAAATATCATTTTAGAAGCTTGATACTCTGAAAGGGAACTGAGGTGGTTAAACAAAAGAAAAGAGGGCTAGCACTGAGTGAGTGCATATCAGCAGAACTTCATGTCTCTGAGATGGATAGAAGAAGGTTGAACATACCCATCCATGTGATCTAGAAATAGAGCAAAATACATCAAATAAACACACACACACATACACAAAATGAGGGTATTTGAAGAAAAGGATTCAGATTTACATGGATACTAAATAATATAATATTAGGAAAGAGAGAGGAAAACTAGATGGTAAAGTGAATAGGGTGCCAGAATTGGAGTCAGGAAGACTCTTCATCCTGAATTAAAATGTGACCTCAGACACTCACTAACTGTGTGAGCATGGGCAAGTCACTTAACACTGTTTACCTTGGCTTCCTCACCTGTAAAATGAGCTGGAGAAGAAAATGGCATATCACTTCCATATCTTTGTCAAGATCCCAAATACCGTCACGGTCAGATATGAATGAACAACCCAAAATGAGAGGGCCAAAGAACAAATCATCGAAGCAGTAAATAATTTTTAGCAAATAAAATCATCATAATAAGATAACAGACCAAGTCATTTAGGATGTAATGTATCTTCAAACACATTCATGCATAAAAGAGAAAAAAGAACTTAATCAGTTGGCTTTGATGGAAACTTAGAGGTTTCCTAGATCTCCATTAGTTTGAAGTTAGGGAAACTAAGGCTCAGAAAGATTAGTGGTCTAGTGTAAGAGCACATAACTGGTATTGAATATATTCAGAAATGATTAAAAATCCATTGATCCCAAATCCAATATTTCTTCCACAATATCATGTTGCCTTTTCCATGTGGCAATGAGAAGACATTTGTGTAAATTATGTGAAATTCCAGGTGATTGATAATGAGGGTCTGTATTAGGTTGGTGGTAGTAGGATATAGAAGCAGGGGAGAAAGATTCAGTCAGTCAGTCAGCTAACATTTAGTAAGCAACTGCTATATGTGAGGCACTGTCCTAAGTGCTAGGGGTATAGAGATGGGTCAAAAACAAATGTTCTGGGGGGGCGGAGCCAAGATGGCGGAGTAGAAAGACTCACCTATGCTAGGTCCGAACCCACAGCCCATAGATTTCCTGTAAAAAGAACTCCTGACAAATTCTGGAACAGTGGAAGCCGCGCAGAAACACAGTGAAGGAGATTTCCGTTGCAGAGAGCCCTGAAGAACCGACCACAAAGGTAGCCGAGTCCTGCCCGGTCGAGCGCTCCCCTCCCCCGCCCAGCCACGCGGCACTGAGAGGAGCGAGCAGAGCCCAGCAGGCGGCAGGGACCTGAATCTCCGGTAGCTGCGAAGGTTCCACCACCCCCAGACTCACAGGTCAGTGAGAGAGACGGGCTGGGAGGGGAGCGGGGGATCTCCGGGACTCGGACCCCCTGGGAAGCGGCCGCTGCGGTAGAGGCTGAAGCAGCTCGGCCAGAGACTCCCAGAGCAGGCAGGAGCTCCACCCCAGCTCCATTACAAAGGATCTCTGTATAAACCCCCTGAGGGAACTGAGCCTGAGAGGCGGCCCTGCCCCCACCTGAGAACCA
>JAQQSK010006782.1:0-14274 GCA_028658325.1 Potorous gilbertii
CATCTGGTAACCAAGAAAGTAACCTTCTATGGTCTTATTATTTTTTCCCTTTTCTGGGCATTTTCCCAGACAGTTACTTGACTTCTGAGATTCCTCTCCACCCCCACCTAGATCTGCCCAGCTAGTGCTTGGGGTCTGAGATTCAAATGCTGCTCCCCAGCCTCAGGGCTTTCAGCAGGAGGCCTGGCTGCTATTCAATGGGAGCTTAAGTTCTGGTGCTCAGGTTGGGGCAGGGCCGCCTCCCAGGCTCAGTTCCCTCAGGGGGTTTATGCAGAGACCTTCTGTAATGGAGCTCCTGCAGAGCTCCTGCCTGCTCTGGGAGCCTCTGGCCACCTGCTGCCTCTGCAGCTGCCTCCTGAGGGGGCCTGAGTTATGGAGACACCCTGCTCCCCTCTAGGCCAGCCCAGAAGTGTCTCTCACTGACCTGTGCACCTGTGGATAGAGGGACCTTTGTGGCCGCCAGAGATTCCATCCCTGAATCCTGCTCGGATCTGCTTGTTCCTCTTGGTGCCACGTGGGCAGGGAAGGGCTGGGCTCCGCTCCCGTCCGGTGCGCGAGGGACCTTTGGGATCGGTTTTTCAGGGCTCTCTGGAACGGAAATCTCCTTCACTGTGTTGCTGTGTGGCTCCACTGTTCCAGAATTTGTTGGGAGTTCTTTTTATGGATAATTATGGGCTGTGGGTTCGGAGCTAGCATATGTGAGTCTTTCTACTCTGCCATCTTTGCTCCCCCCACCATATGACTATTTATAACTTGGATTTCTTCCTCTAAAACTGCCTATTCATTTCCTTTGATCATTTATCAATTGGTGAACACAAGTCTAGTTAAGAAAAGAAAATGAAAGCTGAGGTTAGGTTTGATGAAAGAGAGTGATGAGAGCAAAAGGCCTGAGAGGGAGAGGAGGGAAATAAGGAGGAAAGGAAACTGAAAGTGGATGGAGAAAACAGCAGGAGAGGAACTTTCTACTTTGTGGTTTTACCAAGTCTTCTGACCTGGTTTCTAACTCTTATGGATTTGGTTGCTTTACTTTTAGATATACTCAAAACCTAAAGTGAAAACATGTACCAAGGGTCAGTTACACTGCTATATTTGAAAGAAATGGGCCTAAAAATAATAACCAAATAGGAAAAGACAGGAAGTAAACATGATATCTTATCATCCACTAGACATGGGAAATAAAAATTATTGGTACACCTGAAAAATAAATATGCCAACTATAGATGCCATCAACATTGTGATTCTATCCACAGAGCAATTTGTGTTTAAGGAGATGTTTGTGTAGGAAAAAAACCAAAAAATATTTTTTTTAAACTTTGGTTTTTGTGGGTTGCGGACATATAGAAGCCAGAGCAGAACATTACTGGGTGGATGCTCCATCTTATTAACTGGGGTGTTACAAGAAACATGACTTTTGTGACTTGAAAGTCAAAATATCAAAGATTTCAAAAATTCAGTTTAAAACTTGGTCTATCCCAGCTGCCCAAACATTCTTCTTCTATTCAACAATTCTACCAAAGGGGAAATTTGTGGAAAGCAAAGTCCTGGGAAAAGTTTAGAGCTGACCAAGTACAACTCTCATTCTAAGAGGAGGAAACAGAGGTCTTAAGAATGACTTGCTTGAGGTCTCACAACTAGTTCATAGCAGGTTAGGGACTAGGATTCATGTTCCTGATTTCAATGATCTTTCCATTACATCATTCTGCCTCTCATTCCTTGGAAGTACACCTGTAGAAATAAGCATACAATTCTTATGACTTCCTTACTGTTTAGCCTCAATATAATAGAAATACTTGCATATTGCATTTGTTTAACCTTTGTTTTATGACACTTATGTCACTAAAAAGCCATCCAGGTTAGTTCATGTGCTTCTTTCCTCAAACCTACAGAAAGGAGGTGGGTTAATAATTGTCCAGTGAGGGAAAATAGTTGTTTAAAAGCTAATAATCAACTAGCTACCAGGTCAGTGGTCTCTTCAGAGTCTCTCTGGTTCATGCCTGGGACAGGCTACTAGTCAATGAGTGAGTCAAAGAACACATTATAGAAACAAGAACTTTAAAAGAAAATGACAATGATGAAATAATATACTAAAATTTTGTGATGCACTAAAGGAGTCCTCAGGAAAAAAATCATATCGTTACAAACATACATTGACAAAATAGAAAAAGAGAGTCAAGGAACTGAATATACATTTTTAAAAATTAGAAAACCAATGGATAAAAAAACCTAAAGTACAAAAGAGGAAATATTGAAAATTAGAAGGGAAATAGATAAATTAGAAAAAACGCCATGGAAACAATAAACAAAACTAAAAGCTAAATCTTTGAAAAGATTAATAAAATTGACAAACCCTTAGCTAATCTAAAAAGAAAGAAGAAAATCACATCATTGAAATCTCAAATGAACAAGATGAAATCACAGCAAAACCAGAAGAAATATAAAGAATAATCAGAACATATTATGCATAGTTATATATTCTGGGAGCCTCTGGCCGAGCTGCCTCTGCCTCTGCCGCAGCGGCTGCCTCCCGAGGGGGTCCGAGTCCTGGAGATACTCCGCTCCCCTCTCAGCCCATCTCTCTCACTGACCTGTGCGTCTGTGGGTGGAGGGACCTTCGCAGCCGCTGGAGATTCCGATCCCTGAAGCCTGCTTGGATCTGCTCGCTCCTCTCACTGCCACGTGCCCGGGGCAGGGCAGGGGAGGGCTTCGCTCCCCTCCGGGGCTCGATGGACCCCTGGGGTCAGCTTTTCAGGGCTCTCTGCAATGGAAATCTCCTTCACTGTGTCTCTGCGCGGCTTCCACTGTTCCAGAATTTGTCAGGAGTTCTTTTTAGAGGAAATCCATGGGCTGTGGGTTTGGAGCTAGCAAATGTGGGTCTTTCTACTCCACCATCTTGGCTCCACCTGCATAGTTATATATTAACAAAACAGAGGACACAAAAGAAATAGAGGAATGCTTTCAAAAACAAAAAATGCTCAAGCTATCAGAAGTCTAGATAGAGATCTTAATCGTCCAATTTCAGAAAAGGAAGTAGATCTAACTGTAAAAGAACTACCAAAGGGGGTGGGGATGGGGGAGAAATCTCCTGGTACTGATGGATTCACAGGAGAATTCATCAGACTTTTAAAGAACAATTAGTATTCATACTTCGCAAATTATTTTCCCAATTTTTTATAAATTGAGAAGGAAAGTACCATATGTAAAGGCTGGTAGGCCATTAGAGGATACTCAGACAAGCAGATGCCTGTCCCCCTGTCAAATACCTCCAACACCACTGTCACTGAATCTGTGGCTTCCAATAGTGACATTAGATAGATTCAGAATATGATCTAGGGGATGAAATGGAATATTACTCAAAATATAAAGATATAAAATCTGTGTCCTGTACCTTGCCATCTTAAGACTCTTCTTTTTCTCCTCCAGCTTCTTTGACATTCATAAGTATTTAGTTAATGTACTGTGATCACATAGTCTATCAAAGAGCAAAAAAAGAGCGAGGGGGAAAGAAAGTACCAATATAGGACCATCTATCTTCAGTCATTTCATAATTCTTCTGCTTGTCTTCCCAGACCTTTGGGGGGGTAGTCAAGGAAACTACTCTCTCCCCTGTTTCCATTCCCTTAGCTAATGGAAAAAGAGGAGGGTGTGTTTGTGTCTAGGACCCTTCTCAAGAACTAGAGCAAGGGAAAGCAGATGGAGAAATAGAAATTAGTCCTCCGGCCCCATATTAATCACCACATTTGGCAGTCTTGGTACCTAGGATCCTCTCTTGTCACAGTTATCACTTCTATCTTTGCTCTAGGATCAGAAAGTACAGATAGCACTGGGGTCCAGCAGTCTTGGTCATCAGTCAATTAAATCTTGGGCCCCTTATCCTAATATAGGTACATACTCCCCAAGCAGGAGTAAAACTTATGACGTTTCCTCCAACCAACCCTATCTGAATCTTCCTCTTTTCCCAAGGGTGCAACTACTTGCCATTGTATCCCTCATGCCTAGCACATAATAGGCACTTAGTAAATGCTTAATTGATTGATAATCTTGGTTAAGAAATAATTATTAAATACTTATTAGAAAAGATAAATGGAAAATTTGTTTCTTCACTTTTTGTTAACTAGCTAGTGTCTATCATTGCCCCTCTTTCCTGTTATTAAACTATAGTAAAAACATATTGACTTATTTATGCATGTACCCATTTAGCTGACTAGAACAAATATAAAGATCCTGCCTCTTTTTATTGGCTTAGAAATCAAAGTACATAGCATTTATTGACAATATGGGGTGTACCTAGAAGGATGCAGCCTGAGTTGACAAATCATAGATAACTGAGTTACCTCCAATGATAACTCAGAGATGATAACTCAGAGTTGATATCTCAGAGTTACTCAGATAATTTCAAAGGTCATTAGCCCAACACTCTCATTCTACATATGAAGAAATTGAGACCTCCAGAGATTAAATGCTCTATCCAAGGTCATATAAGTAGTAACCGAAATGAGATTAAAACCCATCTGTGGACTTCAAATTCATTGCTCTTCCCTGGACTATGCTGAAAGAGCCTTTAGAAAATGACTAATCATCACTGTAAGAGATGATCTGGAATGACTCACACTGACTTTGTGAACATTTCTTCCTTTATTAAGAATAAACTCAACTGGGCAACAAAGGAGAATTGATTGCTCAATTTTGACTCTTGTGATATACAGTATGGAACAGGAAGATCTGAATTCAAATTCTGTCCCAGACACTTAGTAGCTGTGTGATCCTGGGCAAGTCACCCCACTGCTCTCAGCCTCAAGTGTAGAGGTTAGGTTTGATGGCCTCTAAGGTTTCTTCCAGAGCTAAATCTTTGGTTCTCTGATCCTCCTTCTGGTTATGTGTGCTTTCTCAGGAGTCAGAAATGCTAGAATATAGGATGAGATTTCATAGCCAGAAATCAGTTTATCACTTTCTTAATACAGACATCTGATGAGTCAACTCTTGTGTTGAGTACAACAAATAGTCTCTTTCTCCTGAAATCAGAAAAACTATTCACCTGAATTTAAACAGATGTCATTAAAAGAGGGACAATTTCAAGTAATTTTAATTCATTTTCTTTTATGCAGTAAACACTTAACAGAATCTGGCATGCAATCATATTCTTGATGACGAATTTAGAGGTCAAAGTCCATGGCAGTAACAGAATCAGAATAGAAAGGGATCTCAGAAAGCATGTCATCTAACTCTGACCTGACCAGTGTCCCTTTGACAATGTCCAACAAGTGGTCATCCAGTTTCTAACTGAAGATTTCAGACAAGTTCATTTTTTTTTTTTAGTTTTTGGACAGTTATCAGGGAGTCGGGGTGTAGGATAAGGGGGAGAAGTAACCCATCTTTTCTTTTGAGTCCAAATTTCCCTCTTTGCACCATCTCCTTATTGTTCCTACCTCTGCATTCTGAGTCAAAGTAGAACAGATCTAATCCTTCTTCCATATGATAGACATTTAGAAACTTGAAGGCAGTCATGTCCTCACTACCTTCAAGTGGGGAGAAACCCTACAAGTCTTCTTTTGTCTCCTCTAGGCTAAACATTTCCCATTTCTTCAACAAATTCTGTTTTGGGGGAAAAGTGTTATTTGAAAAATTAAACCATGATAGAAACATCTAATTTTCAATATACAAAGAAAAGCAAAAAGGGGGAAATTTTATGTGAAATGTGAACTTCTATGCACATTTTTTTCCTATTATATATAGGGAAAGTATGATTCAAATTTTACATAGTATTAATAGTATTGCTCTAATTGTCTGTGTCCCCTCATATTTCTTTGTGCTCATTTCTATTTTTTTAAGGATTCATTGATGCTCCTTGCTTTCTTTTTAAGTATTGTTATCACTTCTTTTACCCTCCCAATTTATTTCTTCTCACCAAAAAAGGGAAGAAAAATAAACAGCCCTAACTTGCATTGTCCTGCAAAATAAATGTGTTGACTGTGTCTGAAAATTGATGTCTCATTTTGTACCCCTCATCTACTAGCTCTCTGCAAAGACCAAATGATCTTTTTATGGTGTGGTTTCTTAAGCTATCAAACCACTGGAGTCATTTGTCTCTGTAAATTCTCCAGATTAATATCCTTCCTAAAGGTGGTTCCCAGGACTAAAACAGTCCTCTGAATTGTGATCTAGAAAAGATAGAAAACAGAAAGGATATTACCTTCCATGTTCTGGACACTACCTCCCTTACTGGAGCCTGAATTCATATGAACTTTTTGACTACCACAATATTGTGACTTGGTAGCCAAAGGTGACTTATATGGCATTTATAGTTTATTAAAATCCTTAAGTCATTTTCATTGGTTTGTATCACCTGCAAACTAATGGCAAAGAATACAAATCTTTTAGTTATTTTTTCTACTAAGATTACCAAAAATTATCTTAGGAGAGAAATATTATAATCTTACTCTTCTTGATCTCAATATTAAGGAATCTGGAGGAAAATCACTATTTTTTAAAAGTTGGTCAGGCCCCTCTTAGGGAATCTTATTTTTTGGTGATTTATTTCAGAAATTTCTCATTTCACACAAACATTTCAGTAATTAGGTCTCATTAACACAGGCAGAGAAAAACACTTTACATAGCATTGCTAGTTTACTATTAAATAAATGTTCTCTGCAGAGGCAGACTAGAATCACAAAAGCTTCTTTTCCTTGATTTGGATCTAAAACCAGAGAGATGCATATTACACTGAGTGAGGCACACTGATCTTTAAATCTCAGATTCCTTACCTTTTTATGCTACAATGGTAAACTAGGTTATTGTTTTTCTGATGATAGGGGTCCAACATCTGTTAAAGGTAGTGTTGGGAATACTATAAACATTTGAATAATTTCAGTAGCTTATACGTCTTTTTAAGAAGAAGGCAGTCATCATGTACTCCCCACCTTCTATATATATTGAATGAATATATTCATTCTTCCAGCACTTGTATCCAATCATAATAGAAGAGGTAGAATTTAAACACAAAGAGGACCTAATAGGGTTGAGGGGAAGCTAGGCAGTACAATGAATAGAGTGCCAGGCCTGGAGTCAAAAAGTCCTGAGTTCAAATCCAGCCTCAGATCCTTATTAGCTATATGACCCTGGGCAAGTCACTTAACCTCAGTTTCCTTATCTGAAAAATGGGGTGACAACATTTTTTGCATCTTGAACAACTTTTTACCATGATGCAATCTGAATAATAAAAATAATAAAATAACAGCAAATACTCAAGTACTGAGGTATAATAATTTGGGCAGCTAGGTAGCACAATGGATAGAGTGCTGGGCTTGGAGCTAGGAAAACTCATCTTTCTGAGTTCAAATCTGGTCTCAGATACTTACTAGCTGTGTTACCCTGGGCAAGTCACTTAACTACATTTGCCTCGGTTTCCTCATCTGTAAAATGAGCTGGAGAGGAAAATGGCAAACCACTCCAGTATCTTTGCCAAGAAAACCCCAATCAGCATCACAAAGAATTGGATGTGATTGAACAAGTAGAATGGAGAGATTCCTGGATATGGAATCAGAGAACCTACATTCAAATCCTTGCTTTACAACATTTAACTGCCTGTATGACCTTGGGAAAATAGTTTAACCTCTAGTGGCCTTAGTTTCCTCATTTATAATATGAAGATCACGAGGATACCATGAACTAGAATTGCCAAGCAGTGTTTTGTCAGTGTTAAGAGGCATGAAATAAACGAGAGAAGAAAAAACATAAACTATGACAAAAGAGAACATGGTGACTAATTCCTATGGTTTGCTACATATTTGTCAAAAGCAATGTATGCATAAAAAGTGACCTGGAACATCAACGATGCAAAAAAGTAAGTGTTGAGGCCAAAATTTCTTAGTGTCACCTTGAGACATCTGGCAAACAGAGAGGGAGGTTGGCATCGCATGTTTAATTGCCAATGGGAAAAATTCCTGAATCTCAGCTTCAGCTATCACTCAAAGACATAATTTAAAGGAGATAGCTGAGAGGCTGCCTAGTACTTGTCACAAATGTAGAAACATTCACTCTGTTGTTGGGATGACAGTAAATATTCGTGCTTTCATCCAAGTGGGAGTCCTGCCCTTTGCTTCAAGAAGCGGCTGAGAGAAAGCCTTTGATATAGTTTGAGAGTAAAGTGTTTGAAGTTCTAAACAGTCCTCCTGTGTTGAAACACAAACAGAGTCTTAGATCTTCTAACAGTTACAGTTAGGTGGAAGGGAAACATGAGGATGCAATATGCACCAAAGGAGTTAAGCAGGAAAAGATAAAGAGCAGATTATGCCCACTATTCTCTGTTTCCTCCCGTATCCGAAGAAAGGAGGTGTCCAGGGGCCAGTGTATCTTTGTACTACAACTATCAGTGTATGGAAGGGCACTGGGATTCTCTTCCACAGGAGCACCTGGGTTAAATGTGTTTGCCATATCACCTGAATTAAAGGTTAGGGGAAGGAAAAAGCCAGTGATCATTAATTTTATAGGCCCCAAAGCATATTTTCAGAGTTAGTTCAGCTACCAGAAAAAAATAAATGAAAATTAGATCAGGATTTAAAAAAAAATTCACCCAAATCTTCAAGATGGTGAAATGATATAATGCTAATGATTATAAGTTCCTTCAGGTCAGGAAATTGCCCTTCCTGCAGAACCTAGCATACTGCATTGCATATAGTAAATACTTCATGAATATTTTAGTGAATAAACATCATTATTTAAACTAAACAATGATCCACCTGGCTAAAAATAGCCTTTAAAAAAATTAGGTTCATATACCACAATAAGCTCCAAATAGATATCAGACCTAAGCGTAAAAGGCCACTTCATAGAAAAACTTGAGCACAGAAAATTTTCAGATCTATTGTGAAAGGGAGAATTCTTAACCAAAGGGGAAAGAGGATCATTAAACATAAACATACCATTTTAATCAAAACTATTAAAAAGATTCTTCATGAAAAGAAAAATCACTACAGTTTGAATAATAAGAGAAGCTGATGAATGGGAGAAATATTTACATCAAAAATCTCTGGTAAATGTCTAAAACCCTAAAACATATAGGGAATGAACACAAAAATGTGAAATTAAGAATCATTCCCTCAGTACATGAATAGGCAGCACTGTGCAATGGAGGGGGCTCTACCTTGGAAGTTGGGAGACTCAGGTTAAAACCTACCTGACAAGGGCTCTGTAATCCTGAACAAGAATAACATAAATTTAAAAAAAAATATGCTTTGGTCTGCATTGAGCCCATAAGGTTGTTTGTTTGTTTTTTTTTCCAGGATGTGGATAGCATTTTCCTTCCTCAGTCCTTGATATTTGTCTTGGATCATTGTGTTGCTGAGGAGAGCTGAATCATTCATAGTTGATTATCACATAATGTTGCTGATAACTGTGTACAATGTTTTCTTGGTATTACTCATTTCACTTTGCATCAGTTCTTACAAATCTTTCTAAGTTTTTCTGAGATCTACCTATTCATCATTTCTTATTGCATAATAGTATTCCATTACATTCATATATCACAGCTTGTTCAGCCATTCTCCAATGAATGGCATCCTCTCAATTTCCAATATTTTGCCAATGTGAAAAGGGCTCCTTTAAATATTTTTGCACATGTAAGTCCTTTTCCCTTTTTTTATGATCTCTTTGGGATACAGACCTAGTAGTGGTATTGCTGGATCAAAGGGTGTGCACAGTTAGGTTGCCCTTTGAGCATAGTTCCAAATTGCTCTCCAGAATGGTTGGATCCATTCACAACTCCACCAACAGTGTGTTAGTATTCCAATTTTCCCACATCCTCTCCAACATTGAACATTTTCCATTTTTTCCCATATTAGATAATCTGATAGGTTTAAGGCGGTACCTCAGAGTTGTTTGAATTTGCATTTCTCTAATCAATAGTGATTTAGAATACTTCTTTATATGCTTGTGGATAGCTTTAATTTCTTCATCTGAAAACTGCCTGTTCATGTCCTTTGACCATTGGGGAATGACTTGTATTCTTATGAATTTGACTCAGTTCTCTATATATTTGAGAAATGAGACTTTTATCAGAGATACTTACTGTGAAGATTGTTTCCCAGCTTTCTGCTTTCCTTCTTATCTTGGTTGCATTGGTTTTGTTTGTGCAAAAGTTTTATTATTTAATATAATCAAAATGATCTATTTTACATTTTGTAATTCTATCTCTTGTTTGGTCATGAAACTATAATTCACTTAACTTCTTTAAAATTGTGGATGCTACAGCATTTGGTGTTTATATGTTTAGTATTGATATTACTTCATTGTCTATAGTACCGTTTAACAAGATGCAGTTTCCTTTCTTATTTCTTTCAACTAGGTCTATCTTTGCTTTTACTTTGTCTAAGATCAAGATTCCTACCCCCTTCCTTTTTGAGATCAGGATTGCTACCACTCCCTTTTAACTTCAGCAGAAGCATGATAGATTCTGCTCCAGTCTCTTACCTTTGCTGAGTGTCTCTCTGCTTCAAGAGTGTTTCTTGTAAACTCATATTGTAGGATTCTGGTTTTTGATCCATTCTGCTATCCACTTCCATTTTTTGGGAGAGTTCATTTCATTCATATTCACAGGTATGATTACCAACTGTGGATCTCCCTCCATCCCATTATTCCTCCTGTTTGTCCTCTCTCTCTTTTCATGCTTTCGACAGTGTTTTCTTGACCATCTCCCTTGGTCTGGACTCTCTTCTGTCAGTTCTTTCCCCCCTCCTCCAATGTCCTCTTTTACTTTTCTGCAGGGAAAGATAGATTTATATATTCAACTGATTGTCTATATTATTCCGTCTTTGAGCCAATACTGATGAAAGTAATGTTCAAGTGATGCCCATCATCTTCCCTCCCATTTTTCCCACTATTGTAATAGGTTTCTGTGAAATAATTTACCCCATTCTACCTCTCCCTTCTGTATCCAGTGTACTCCTCTTTCTCATCCCTTAATTTTTTATGGCATTTCCTCAAATTCATCTTATATCCATGCCTCTTCAGGGGTGGGGAACCTGCAGCCTCCAGCCTACATGTGGCCCTCTAGGTCCTCAAGTGTAGTCCTTTAACTGAATCCAAATTTCACAGAATAAATCCTTTTAATAAGGAGATTTGTTCTGTGAAGTTTGAATTCAGTCAAAGGGCCTCACTTGAGGACCTAGAAGGCCACATATGGCCTGGAGGCTGTAAATTCCTAATGCCTAGACACTATGTATATTCCATCTAACTGGATTATTAGTGGTACAGTTTTTAAGAATTACAAGTAACATCTTCCCATGTAGGGACGAAAATATTTCAGCTTCACTGAATCCTTGATGTTTTCTTTTCCCTTTTTAGACTTCTCTTAGGTCTTGATATTGGAGATCAGTTGTCATATTCTCCTTCTGAAAACTTGAAATCTTTCTATTTCATTGAATAACAATTTTTTCCCCTTGAAGTGTTATGCTTAATTTCACCAGGCAGGTGATTCTTGGTTGTAGTCCTAGCTCCTTTGGCTTCCAGAATATCATGTTCTATGATTTCCAGTCCTTTAATATTGCAGCTGCAAAGGAACTGAGAACTTTCAGGTCCCCAGAGTATACTCTTCTCTTGACAATGGATTCAAAAGTCAAGTAACTGGCTGGGAAAATGCCCCAAAAACAGAAAAAACTAAGACCATAGAAGGTTACTTTCTTGGTGAACAGGTATTTTCTTCCATCCTTTCAAAGGAGAAAGAATAATTCATGCTGTCAGAGGAAGTCAAAGCTTCTGCACCCAGTACCTCCAAAATAAATATGCAGTGGACTCAGGCCATGGAAGAGTGTGAAAAGCGAGTCAATTGCTTGCTAAAGGAGACCTGAAAAAAAGTGTTGAAGAAAATAACACCTTTAAAAATAGGCTAACTCAACTGGCAAAAAAGGTTCAAAAAGCCAATGAGGAGAAGTATGCTTTAAAAAGCAGAATTAGCCAAATGGAAAAGGAGGTTCAAAAGCTCATTGAAGAAAATAGTTCTTTAAAAATTAGACTGGAACAGAAGGAAGCTAATGACTTTATTAGAAACCAAGAAATTGCAAAAAAAAAAACCAAACAAATAAAAAAATGGAAGATAATGTGAAATATCTCATTGGAAAAACAACTGACATGGAAAATAGGTACAAGACGGGACTACCAAAAAGAACCTAGACATCATCTTTCATGAAATTATCAAAGAAAACTGCCCTGATATTCTAGAACCAGAGGGAAAAATAAATATTGAAAGAATCCCCAATCATCTCCTGAAAGAGATCCAAAAAGAGAAACTCCTAGGAATACTGTAGCCAAATTCCAGAGTTCCCAGGTTAAAGAGAAAATATTGCAAGCAGCTAGAAAGAAACAATTCAAGTAGTTTGGAAACAGAGTCAGGATAACACAAGATCTAGCAGCTTCTACATTAACGGATCAAAAGGCTGGGAATATGCTATTCCCAAAATCAAAGGAACTAGGATTACAACCAAGAATCACTTACCCAGCAAGACTGAGTAAAATACTTCAGGGGGAAAAAATGGTCATTCAATGAAATTGAAGATTTTCAAGCATTCTTGATGAAAAACCTAGAACTGAATAGAAAATCTGACTTTTAAACACAAGAATCAAGGGAAACATGAAAAGGTAAACAGGAAAGAAAAATCATAAAGGACTTTTTAAAGTTGAACTCTTTACATTCCTACGTCGAAAGATAATATTTGTAACTCTTGAGATGTTTCTCAATATTTGGGTAGTTAGAGGGATTATACACACAATACACACACACACACACACATGCATACAGAGAGATGATATCTAAAAAAATAAAATTAAAGGGTGAGTGATGAATATATTGGGAGGGGAAAGGGAGAAATGGAATGAGGCAAATTATCTCTCAAAAAAGAGGAAAGAAAAAACTTTTTCAGTGGAGGAGAAAACAGAGGAGATGAGAGGCAAAAAGTGAAGCTTACTCTCTTCACATTTGGCTTAAGGAGGAAATAACATGCTCACTCAATTTGGTATGAAAATCTATCTTACACTAGGAAAGTAGGGGAGAAGGGGACAAGAGGGGTAGATGATAGGAGGGAGCAATTAGAAGTAAACACTTTTGGGGAGAGACAAGGTCAAAAGAGAGAATAGAATAATTGGGGGCAAAATAGGATGGAGGGAAATATAGTTAGTTGTATACAACATGACTATTATGGAAGTCTTGCAAAACTACACATATATAGCCTATGTTGAATTGCTTGCCTTCTCAGTGAGGATGGGCGGGGAGGGAGGGAGGGTAGGGAGATAAATTGGAATTCAAAGTTTTAAGAATGAATGTTGAGAATTATTTTTGCATACAACTTGGAAATAAGAAATACAGATAATGGGGTATAGAAATCCATCTTGCCCTACAAGAAAAGAGAGAAGATGGGGATAAGGGAAGGGAGGGGTGTGATAGAAGGGAGGGCATATTGAGGGAAGGGGTAAGTAGAATGCAAGGCATTATGGGGTGGGGGGAGGGGAGAGATGAGGAGAAAAAAAAATATTGCAGCTGCTAAGTCCTGTGTAGTCCCGACAGTGGTTCCCTGATATTTGAATTATTTCTTTCTGGCCAGCTGCAGTACTTTTTTCCTTGACCTAATAGTTCTAATATTTGGTTATTATGCTGTAACGTTCCTTAGAGTTTTTTTTTTTAATATAAATTTATTTATTTAACTTTTTACATTCATTTTCACAAAATTTTGGGTTCCAAATTTTCTCCCCATTTGTCCCCTCCCCCCACCCCAGTACACTAAGCATTCTAATTTCCCCTATTACCAATCTGCCCTCTCTTCTATCATCCCTCCTGTCTCTTGCCCCCATCTTCTCTTTTGTCCTGTAGGGCCAGTTAACTTTCTATTTCCCATTACCTGTATTTCTTATTTCCTAGCAGCAAGAACAATATTCGACAGTTGTTCCTAAAACTTTGAGTTCCAACTTCTCTCCATCCCTCCCTCCCCACTCATTCCCTTTGGGAAGGCAGGCAATTCGGTATAGGCCATATCTGTGTAATTTTGCAAATGACTTCCAAAATAGTCGTGTTGTGTAAGACTAACTATATTTCCCTCCATCCTATCCTGCCCCACATTGTTTCTATTCTCTCTTTTGATCCTGTCCCTCCCCAAGAGTGTTGACTTCAAATTGCTCCCTCCTCCCATTGCCCTCCCTTCCATCATCTCACCCCACCCTGCTTATCTCCTTCTCCCCCATTTTCCTGTATTGTAAGATAGGTTTTCATATCAAAATGAGTGTGCATTTTATTCCTTC
>JAQQSK010006783.1:0-14274 GCA_028658325.1 Potorous gilbertii
GCTAATGACTTTCTGAGAAACCAAGAAATTACAAAACAAAGAATTTTCCATTCATTCTATTCCAAACTTTTCCTTCCATCCTAAAGTAACTATCCCTTCCCCATTTCCATTTTCTCCCCTCTCCCAGATGAGGACATTGTCCTAATTTTACTGGAAAATGTAAGGCCATTTGACATGAGCTCACTTTTCAGGTATTTGGCTCTCTCCCTTTCTCCTTCTCTCACAAAAAGGGAACCTTTTTCCCTACCAAAATCTACTCTTCTACTACCCCCTTAATTCTATCTCTTTCACTGCACCTCCCCTCTTTCTTGAATCTTTAAATTCTTCCTACCAACTTGTACCTTCCTTATTGCCTTCAAAATGCTCGTCTCTCTTCTTAAAAAACTTTTGCAAGACCCTGCCATGCCCTCAGCTGTCATCTTTTATCTCTCCTCTTTTTCTCAAAATCCTTGGGGGAAAAAAGTCTGTAGTTGCTCTTTCTACTCCTCTCACTCACTCTTCAATCCTTGAAATTTGTCTTTAAAACTAATCACTAAATTGAAGGTGTTCTCTCCAAAGTGAATACTTATTTTTAAATTGCTAAATCTTATGTTTTTTTCTCAGTCCTAATCTTAATTCTACCTAATTCCTACCTATATGCTACATTTGCCACTATTGATGATCCTGAAGACTCTCCCCTGTCTTAGATTTTATGACATTACCTATTTCTTCTCTTACTTGTCTGGCCACTCCTTGTGAGTCTTCTTTGTGGACTTATCATCTGCCTCACATTCCTTAATTGTGAGAGTTCTCCAGGGTTCTGACCTGGATTCCCTTCTTTTGGTAAACTCATCAGTTCATATAGGTTTAACTATTATTTCTATACAAATGTCTCCAAGAGCTACATATTCAGTTCCATTCTCTCTTTTGAGTTTCAATTCCATGTTACCAACTGTCTATTGACTATTCCAAACTGGATGTTCTGGGTACATCTTAAGATCTATCTGACCTAATACAGAATTAAGTAAGCACTACAAAGAAAATATATACAATGACCTTGTAATTCTTTTTTAATGCCCAGTTTCTTCGTATTGCCTCTAGAGTAAAATCTTAAAACTTCTTTTGAGATTTTGAAGCTCAAGACAACTTGGTCCCAATCTACATTTTTAGCCTCATTATACCTGTACTCTTCAATCCAACCAAGCTAAAAGCAAATTCAGAACTTTTTCTACTAGTGGTAGCTCTCTCGCCAACGTCCTTTATGACGTTAAAAAGAGCTGCTACCTTGATGCACTATCAGAGTTGTAAATTAGTTCAGTCACACTGGCAAGAAATCTGGGAGTATGCTCTGAAAGGTAGTCAACAATGTTTTGACCCAGTAATACCCCATTCTAGGCCATATCCCAAAGAAATCAAAGAAGTACACCTATATATACAAAGATATTTATAGCAGACCTTTTGTAAGCAAAGAATTTAAAACTAGTGGAAAATTCATGAATTTTAGGGGAGAAAACATGGTATACGAATGTAATAGAATACTATTGTACTGTAAGAAATGAACAGCAGTCTGGGAATGCTTACATGACCTGATGTAAAGTGATCAGAACAGGGAGAACAATACACTATAACATGAACTTGGTAAGAAGTAAACAATTTTGAAGACTTAAGAATTCCAATAAATGCAGTGACTGATGAAGAAGAAAGCTGCCTGTCTCCTGGCAGAAAGGTAATAGACTAATATGACAAATGAGTCATACAGTTTTGGATATGACCAACATGGGAATTTGTTTTGCTTGACTCTGCTTATTTGTTTTAAAGATTTTGTTTTTGCTTTTATTTTTTCAATTGAGAGGGGGAGATGAAAGAGTGAAAAAGTAAAAGCTTAATCATTGAAAAAATTACAATTGGAAAAAGAACAATAAAAATAATCATCTTCACTCTTCTGGGCTTTGGTATCCTCATTTGTAAATTAAAAAGGTTCAACTAGGAATTATTTCATTTTTCTTTCAAATCTAATTCTCTATTTCTGATCTAAAAAAAGATTGTTACTGATCCTCTATCTTTCCATCCTTTGAAATTAAAATGGTAATTCCTTGTAACAAGATATTAAATTTAGCTCATTTTCTGTAGATATTTTAAAATATAAATTATTTATGGAATAAAATTCATAATGGGGGAGGGAAATTGTAGGCAATAATTAACATGAGTCATCCTATCATTATTTTTAAATTCAGAGGTGTTAGACACTCCCAAAATATGTAATGAAAAATAGGTGGTTAATAAAAACAGTAAGTGAAAGTATTAGTCTGGCAGGAGTTCCCAAGAGCTACAACCAAGGTAGACTGGTTATTGGAATTCATTTTTTAAAGTACAGTAAGGCAATGGGCTCTGCCTCTGATAGTCTAGCATAGTAATACAGTTGAGTATGAAGTCTATTACTTCCATAGTGGGGGAGGAACCTGTGTTGTTGTCTTTTTCATTTTTTATTTAAAGTTATGTATGAATCTCCAGTACAAGTCTACATGTCATTTCAGTGTTATTTTTTTGAGCTTTTCCATTAAATATAGATATTTGAAATTTGAATGGAATCTCTTTTTAGTGTGTACATGAACCTTGCTACCCTTGGCACCTTGCTACCCATAACTTTTAAAAGAATCATCGAATGTTTCCTTGTTTGATCTCTCCTGTTTTCCTACTGGTAGTTGAGCAGCCTCAGAATCTTATGCTTAGATCATTGTTTCTCAATTTCTGATCCACAGAAGATTGTTAATGGTTCACAAAGCTTGTATTACTAAAATATCCTTCCTACTAGAAATGTGTGCACACACACAGAGATATACACACACACACACACACACACACACACACAAACACACACAAAATGACTCATCTTCCTCTTTTTCTCTCATTTGATTCCTCCTATATTTGTCTGTATCCTTTGCTCCACTTTACAATCCTACCCTCCTAATCCCTCCAGAGCAATTTTACTGACGTTCTGGAGAGAGATATGATCTGATGTAATGAACTTATTACAGATCCAGAGTACATATTGGGCTAAGATTCATTGCTTTAGAACAACATAGA
The DNA here is from genome assembly GCA_028658325.1 of Potorous gilbertii. Classification (NCBI taxonomy): domain Eukaryota; kingdom Metazoa; phylum Chordata; class Mammalia; order Diprotodontia; family Potoroidae; genus Potorous; species Potorous gilbertii. Next base: position 3,064 of record JAQQSK010006783.1, read on the forward strand.
GATGGTTTATGACTTCGCAGATGTACCCTCTCAAGCACTCTTTCTCAACTTTTCATCATTCCTCATTTATCTTCTTGACATTATGTTCACACAATTTATGCCCAAGTCTGGAACTAGAAGCCTGTTTGAAGTGTTGACTTTCATGCATAATTTGGTTATTTTCCAAAGAAGGATGTGTTATGGTATTATATGTAGGATCTGATATGTTTTTAACAATTCTGAGTTGGAAGAAACCTGTCTAGACAAGTCTTCTTTCATCCTCTGCAAAACTCTAGTTATGAGAAAAACATTATCTCCTAAAAGTATTCAATTCCATTTCTGATAAGTTCTCATTCTAAGAATATTTTTTTTTAATGTGGCACTAACTCTGCAATATTGACCAGTTGTTTCTATAGTTTTGTCTCCTAGGACCATACTGGAAAGTTGAATTCTTCTTCCACAGAACAACCCTTCAGATAACTGAAGAAGACTAATTTGTCTCCCATTCTAATTTTTCCTCTTCAGCCTAACCATACACATTTCTTATGGGATCCCAGCAGAATACACAAGGAGTAATCTGGTCCATTCTCCTTTGCTTAATCTGTCCTGTTTCCTTAATGCTATTTTAAAATTTCTATTCTGGTTATTTGTGGATGTTTCACCCTAAATTTGATTGTATACTCCTGGAGGGTAGGGATTTTGTTCTTTAAAAGTCACTATGTTCCCAGTACCTTGTACTTAGAAAGTGCTTCAAAAATAATTAATGAATTTCAGGTAGAAACTTGACAGATTTATACTTTCTGTTTTGTCAGTTTTAAAAACTTTATTCTGGAAGAATTATTCCCTCTCTTTCTCCAAATTTATATGTTGCTAAACGAGTTGACCAAAATCCATTGCTATGAACCAAATTCCCGTAATTGCTATTTTCTCCAGAAAATATTTATTCATAATTCTACTTGTGATAGAATATTTAGAGAGCAATTTTTCTAGGTATATATTTCACTTCAAAATTGGTGTAATTTCTGAGAAAGAATATTTCCCTAGGCAATTCAGAGCTAACATTTTATTTCTTCACTTGTCCAGAGAGATGCTTTCTTCTTTTAGAAGTAGGTATTCATCTGAAGCCCAAGAAGAATGTTGACATTCTATCAAAATGAAATATTTGCCTTTTTTAGAATAGTGGTCATGATATTATTATACAAATATTACTTTATCACTTTACAATGTCATTTTAAATAGAGCAGATTGCATGAAAATAAGAAATTATATTTCTCTTAATTGATTTGTCAGATTATAAAATTAGACAATAAAATTTGCTGCATTACCTTAGGCACTTAATAACTTATGCTGTGATTACCATATGACTGAAATGTATTCATGTATTTTATAGATAGATAATTAGATACACACACACAAAAATAGCTTTTTGGGTATATTCCTTGCTGTCCATTCATGATAAATCCCTAGAATAATTACAAAGGATATGAGTAAACTGAAAACATCATTATGTATCTAAAAATAAACTAGATCTTACGTGCACATAGGATATATTATTAAAGAAATGATTAGTGAACATCTATTTATTATTTTATTTTCCCCAGTTACATATAAAAACAATTTTTGACATTTGTTTTCAAAACTTAGAGTTCCAAATTCTTTCTTTTCCTCCCTCTTCACTCAGCCTCATCTAGAAAACAAGTAATTCAATATAAATCATACATGTGTAATCTTGCAAAACATTCCCATAATAGTCATGTTATAAAAGAAAACAAACAACAACAATTCAAGAAAAATAAAGTTAAAAAGTATGCATCAATCTGCATTCAGACACCATTAGTTCTATCTCTGGGGATGGATAGCCATTTTCATCATATGTCCTTCTGAAATATTTTAGATTATTGTATTGCTGAGATTAGGGAAATCATTCTCAGCTAATCATCTTACTATAGTGCTGTTACTTTTGTACACACAGTACATTTCATTTTGCATCAGCCCATTCAAGTCTTTCCAGGTTTTTTTAAGAATATCCTGCTCATCATTTCTTATAGTATAGTAGCATTCTTTCATAATCACATATTACCACTTGCTCAGCCATTCCCCAGTTGATGGGCATCCCCTTAATTTCTAATACTTTTCCCCCAGAAAAGAGCTGTTATGAATGTCTTTGTGTATATATAGTTTTTTTTTCTTTTTGTTTTGTTGTGTTTTTTTATCTCTTTTGGGATACAGACCTAATAGTAGTTGCTAGGTCAAAGGGTTTGCATGATTTTATCACCCTTTGGCTATAGTTCGAAATTGCTCTACAGAATGAATGATTGAATCGCTATACAACTCTACCTCTCATTTTTCCCACACCCCCTCCAACATTTGTCATTCATCTTTTCTGTGCTATTATTTAATCTAAGAAGTATTAGGTAGTACCTTAGAGTTGTGTTAATTTGTATTTTCCAATCAATGGTGAGTTAGAGTATTTTTTCATAAGGTTATAGACTCCTTTGATTACTTCATTTGAAAACTGATCATATCTTTTGATCATTTGCCAGTTTTGGAACATCTCTTGTTTTTATGAAATTGATTCCATTCTCAATGTGTTTGAGAAATGAGACCTTTATTCAGAAAAATTTGCTTCAAAATGTTTTTCAGTTATTGTTGCTAACTATATTTCCCTTCATCTGATCTCACACCATTTATTCTATTCTTTCTCTCCCTTCACCTTGTCCCTCTTCAAGTGTTTGATTATTTTATTCCCTCTTTGAGCCTATTTTGATGAGGGTAAGTTTCACTCACTCACCTTCACCTCCTCTTTTATCCCCTCCACGGTAAAATCTTTTTCTTTCCTCTTTTATGGGAGATAATCAACTTCATTTTATGTCTCTCTTTCTCATTCTCCCAATACATTCCTCTCTCCCCTTAATTTTAATTTTAGATGTCATTCCTTCATTGTAACTCCTTGTAATATTTTCTCCTTGACCTGGAACCTCTGTAATTTGGCAATAATATACTTGGCAATTTTCATAGTGAGATCTCTTTCAGGAGGTAATCAGTGAATTATTTTGATGACATTTTACCCTCAGGCATTAGGAACTCAGGGCAGTTTTCTTTCATAATTCCTTAAAAGATGATTCTAGGCTCTTTTTCTGATCATGGCTTTCAGGTAGTCCAATTGCTTTTTAAATATCTCTCCTAGATCTATTTTCCAGGTCAATTATTTTCCAATAAGATATTTCACATTATCTTCCATTTTTTTTCATTCTTTTGGTTTGTTTTATTGTTTCTTGATTTCTCCTAAAATTATTAGATTTCATTTGTTCCATTCTAATTTTTAATGAATCATCTTCTTCAGTGTGTTTTTGGACCCCCTTTTCCATTTGGCCAATTCTGCTTTTTAAGGCATTGTCCTCATGAACTTTTTAGACCTCTTTTGCCATTTGGCCTAGTCTTTTTTATTGTTTTGTTTTTGTTCTTTTGGTTTTTCTTTTAAGAGTGATTTGTTGTTTATTCAGGATTTAGGGTTAGTGTGACACTTGAGGAATTGGTTGCATTGTTGTACATATACAGATCCTTTAATAAAATACAGAAATTTACAACTATGTATATATGCAGACAAAATCAGGTCCTCTGGAAAGGTAATACATGGGGCCATGCTGTAGTACCCTAATGGAGGGGAATGCAAAGATAATCAGTGCATCAATAAAGAATTACTACTGTGTGGTGTTTTGTGTCCATAAATGTTGTCTTCTGGACCTAAGGGAACCTGTAGCACCTACGTACAAAGCATGTAGTTTATATACCTTTGGGGAACTGGCTCTGCTTGACACCAACCACTGAGACTATATGAGTCATATTCAGTATCATATTCAAACTGCAACCAGGTTCTATTTCCCATTTCCAACTTTAGGAAGAAACTAGAGTGTATTCACAGGTTTTACATTTCTGGTGTTTAATCACTAATCAGAGGAAGGATTTGATCTATTTGAAAAGCAGATCATATGTAACCTCTCAACTCTTGTCTTCTCTCAATGATAGTGTATTCAAGGGTTTTAAAACTGCAGCTCCTTCTGAATTTCCCAAAGAGTATCTGCACTCTTCTTTAAATGGCTGTTCTCCTCCAGATTCAGGTTGACCTTCACTATATCTGAAATACCATTCTGCTCCAAGACACATGGGACACTAAAGAAGCTATCCTCATTAATGCCATATGAACACTTAATGGTGGAAATTGGATGCACTCTCCTAAGATTCTTCACAATGCTTTCTGCCAGATCCGCTACAGACAAGCCAATAGCCCAGGAAGTGTAGCCCTTCAATTTGATTACCTCATAAGCACTTTCAATCCACCTGTTTATGAACATCTTTCCAATGCTCTGCATCAGCATCAGTTCCCAAAGAAGGATGGAGGTTCTTTAGAGACACACTGACAAGATTCACACCACTCCACACAGGAGCACTGGAAGCTCTATGTTCCTCAAGGACCCATCCATGACAACTTAAAGAATGGATACCAAGTCTTTTCCCCATTAGGTAACAGAAACTATTGCAACCACTTCCAATAACAAAGTTTTTAGGAAAGTCACTTAACTTCCAGATCACATATGTCAAAATATCCACTAGATTAAAAACAATAAGCAACTTGCAATTAGGGCTGTATTTAACAATATTTGGAATGATGAGTTTAAAGATATTCACATTACATTGGACCAAATTAAGATGACTTTCTTCCTCCTGTTGATGTGCCCAAGCCATAAAAATGACCAGTTTTGAGTTTGCAGTCACACTGTAGTCTTTGCCAGAAACAATCTTCAGCATTTTGAGGAACAGGCGACCATGTTGGAGAACCATCATCTCTCCCTTTATTTTGCCTTCTATGACATTAACTAGGGCAAGTTCATCAGTCAGTTCCTTTGTTAAGATACTAATGGCACATGCCATGCCAACTGCACCAACCCCAACAACAGTGATCTTGTTCTGGGGAACCTGGTCTTCCTTTAGGAAATTCAAGATCAGCAGATCTTGAGAGTTGATGCCATTTTGGAGAGTATCTAGGGGGATAGCAAGGTTGCTGGTCAGGCTGCGAAAGTTCTGAGTTGGTTGTGAGGTTGCTGCTCCCAGGCTCGTACCTAATCTGTTTTTTATGGTGTTATTTTCTTTGGTAATTTTGCATATGTGTGTGTGTATCTACTTTACCAAGTTATTGATTAATTTCTCATTATTTTCTTTTCATTTCTCTTCCTGATTTTTCCTCCACCTCTCTTCTTTGATTTTCAAAATCCTTTCTGAGTTCTTTGTGACCTAAGACAAATTCATATTTTTCTTGGAGGCTTTGGATGTAGATACTTTGACTTTGTTGTCTTCTTCTCAGTGTGTGTTTTGATCTTCTTTATCACCATAATAACTTTCTATAGTCTGAGTTTTTTTGTTTTCATTGTTTGCTCATTTTCTCAGCCAATTATCTGATTTTTAACTTTTTGCTAATGTAAGGCTCTGTGTCCAGGGTGGAGTATACACTGTCTTAGGCTTTAAGGGGTTTTGTGCAGCTGTTTTCTGAGATACTTCTAGGGACCTGTACGTTTTCAGTCTTTCCATGGTGGCATGATATAAAGAGTGGTGTTTACTCCTCTCCTGGCTTGTGTTCTGGTCTGTGAGTCACTACAAGCATTCTTTTCTGTCCTGAAATTGTGAGGAGGGTCACCCTTCAACTATGGCTGCAAGCTTTGATGTGCTAGTGCTCCTCCTTGTCCTGGAAATGATATCGAAGACTGCAACTTGCATCTCAATAAGAGCAAAAGCGGCACAGTCCTGCCCCGGTGCTGCAAAAAGTACCCTGTAATCTTCCTCTGACCAGCTGTTGAATTTTCTTACTGTCTGTGGTCTGAGAGTTCTGGAAGTAGCCCCTGCTACTACTGATTCTGTCACTACAAAGGCCTGCTCCTGGTTTTCTGGGCCCTGGTCTGTGCTGACATGGCCTGCCCTGGACTATGCTCCACTCTCACCCAGGTATGACAGACCTTTCCTACTGATCTACCAAGTGCTTTTAGCATTTGTGGGTTGAGAAATCTGGAAACTGCCACTGCTACTGGCAATTCAGTCCTCCAAGAGCTGCTCTAGGTTTGCTGGTGCCTGGTGTATGCTGGATCATGTTCATCTTTCAACCATGTGCAATAGAACTTTCCTTTTGACCTTCCAAGTTTTCTTGGGCTGGAAATTTGTTTCACTCCATCTTTTTGTGTGTTCTGCTGCTCTAGAATCTGTTTAGATTCATTTTTAAGGTATTTGTAGGTGTTTGGGGGACATCTCAGGCAAATCTCAAACTTAATCCACCATCTTAGTTCCACCCCCAGTTAGTGAACATTTAGAGGAAAAAAATGGTGATCACAAAAAAGCCCATGTGTCATTATTAACCAGATGCAGGCTCAGACTCTTACTACCTTTGTGTCCCTGGACAACTTGCTTAACCTCTCTGCCTTTTTTTTCTCATTTGTAAAATGGGAGGGCTAGACTTAATGGCCACTAAAGCTATCATACTCTAATTTTATGATTTCTGGTTTACTCAGTTCTTTTCCTTGACATACTCTTGACTTTCTTTCTGATCAGCATTTTATTATTAAACAGAGGTGGTTGTTTTTGCTCACTTAATGGGTTCTCATGGTTCAAAAATAACTTGTTCATCAACTGTAATACCAATGCAATACTCACAGCAGCTACTATGAATATGCGTGCATATTTTCCAGGGTAGATTCACAAAATATAATAAACTGTCTTCCTCAACATTACTATTAGGATGCCAGCAGATAAGATTTAACAAGGTACTCATCACTAGACAGCACTAACATCTTAAGAATTCTTTCTGTTAGGCCTCCCCACAAAAAAGTTCCCCTAGGTAAAATTCTTCCCTCTGACTGCTCATGCTTGCTTCTCTCTCCCCAGCATTCTATTTCAGTTAAAATTGCATTGAGTAAGCTCCTCCCACAATGAGACTCGGGTTCCATGTGGCTCAGGATGTGTCACAGCAGTGAGTTCAACCAGAGCTGAAAGCAGATCACATAGGTGTATTAATGGTTGGGAAAGATCTTCCTATTATATTAATATTACGCTAACTACCAGAGATGAATCTGAATTTGAAGTGGAATCATCTTTAGACAATAGTCCCATCATCTGTTGCTGACAGTTTACTTGAAGACTTTCTACTTGGAAGAATTCTAAGAGTGTTTTCTCTTTACTCTCATGAAATTTGAGAATGCCTTGGTTTTATCAGCCATATATTTTTGGAGTTCCAGTATGGCAAGTAGATACTTTTTAAGGGCTTTACAGGATAATATGAAGAGGATATATATAAAATGATAACATAGAATCATAACAATAAACAATGGCTAATATAGTGCTTTAACGTTTGAAAGCACTTAGCCAATATCATTTGGTACTCATATCAACCCTGATAAATACTATCATCATCCCCATTTTAGAGATGAAGAAACAGAGACAAACATAGACCCTGTGCCCAGGGTCACAAAGTTATTAAGTGTCTGAGTGCAAGATTTGAGATCAGATTTTCCTAACTCCCGTCAAGTGCTTTATTTCCTGAGCCAAATAGTTGCCTGTACCCACACCAGTGGCAAAATGCTTCCACCAACATTCTTGCTTCTTCGAATCTCCTTGTGATAGTGAGTAATTATAACGTGAGGCACAAGTACCAGTCCTTTATGCTATTCTTTAGCCCACTTTTTGACACTGATTTAAAAGGGTATGTTGCATTACCTGTGGCTTTAACACATCCTTTCTTCACAGACAGTTCTCATGAGAGAAGTATTAGGGTATCCAACTTTTGTTTAAAAATAAAAGCAGAAGTCTTCAACTGGGACTGGTATTTTTACCTTTACATTCTTTTTTATTATTGAAAATAATATTTCCTAGTGACATGTCTTATAATTGTCTTATGTTCTGGAACCGTTGTGTCTTAAATTTGTAATCATAGATAAGCTCCTTTCCAGAACAGGCAGGCAATTTATTACGATATAAAATATTTCTATATAGCAGGCAGTTCCAAGAAGTTTCCTTCATTGCTTTTTCCCATTTCATTCACTATTAAAATAGTCCATACATCTGACTCTTTTTCCTCAATCTATTCTTACAGTGTTTCTATTTCCATGAAAAGACATACCTTAAAAAGTACACATATACACACATGTCCAAATGACCATACAGATAGAGAGGCAAATATATATATATATATATATATATATGTGTGTGTGTGTGTGTGTGTGTGTATCTCCACATAGATATGCACATAGATATGTACATATATGCACATATATTTATATTCATAATTGAGTATACACACAAAATCAAAGTTTAAGATGTTCTAAATTGAGGTGTCAGTTCATAGTGTTTGTCATTTTACATTTTTTGAAGATAGCTCCTTTTAAAATATACCCAGATAACCATGAAATATGTAAGTGGCTAATAAAACCTCTATGACTGATAATCATTCAAATGTAATTGCCACGAAAGCTCTTCATCTGTAGAAACCATTGTGTCAGTCAATAGAATTGATAAGGACTTCTCATATTTGATAGAAATTCCATGATTTTTTATTATTTTGATGATTGATACTCCCAAATCTTGATCAGGCAAAACTTGATGACACTCACTAGAGAACATTACTACCATATGATTATTTATTTTATTATACAAGAATATTTCATGGGTTTTGACAAGTCAAGGTGCTAGCATTGAATTGGTTTATTAGGAAGCAGGTTTTCTTACCGATTCCATCAGTAAAGCCAGGAAAGTCATCTTTCTATCCTTGGAAAGGGGGAATTGGAATATTCAGTTGAATTCAGGGATAAAAAGTCACCTAATCCTCTACCTGTCAGCCAATAGGTGTTGCAAAATGTTTCCAAACTGATTGCAAACTTTTAATAGACAAGGCTGTTGTGTATGTCAGCTGAAAACTGTTTTACTACTATTGTCTAGTTGTAGACTAGTTCATTTGGTGAGCTGTTTCAGAGACTCTTTTCATGTTAAGTTTTTGTTAAAAGGCATAGTACTTTTAGAAAGTAGTGGTCTCTTGGATTCAATTACTTTCGAGGATCGATCTCAAGTCTAGCTACACATCCAGTGGCTTTGTGATTTCCAGTAATTTGAGTTTAATAGATTTACTTCTGTGTTCATCTTTCATGGAAGGCATTTATATTTATTGATCTCTTTTTTCACTTGGTATGGAGCTTGTTATATTTCCTCTTTTTCTCCTTGGAACTGTGTTAGTACAAGGGTTTGGTTTGCTTATATGAATACCAAGGCAAGTCATCAGAATCGATCTGATAAAAATTCTGTCAGGAGAATTTTGTTAAACGTTAATTGTCATGACTACTGAAATGCGCTCTTCTTATTGAGGCTATCCTACCATGGCTAGATTATAATAATAGATCAGTTTTTCAAAATCAATCCTGACTATGTTCTAAGTTGTTTGTTTTTTAAGTACATTATGGGAATATCTTACTTGCCCAAGGGACCATATTTAGGCTTCTCTCTCCATAAGTAAGCTTGATGTCTTAGCATAAGTTATTTCCTCATTACAGAAATGGTCTTTCTGATCATTTTGCAGGACCATTTCTTTCTGGAAATAGCCTTAACATCATTTTAAAGCTCCTAATGTGGCTATGCCCATGGGAATAATCAGTTCAGTCATTTACATGGAATTGACCAATGGTTTCCTTCAGACTGGCTGTTTGATCCTGTTGACTGGCCAATCAAACTGATTATATATGTAGACAGTCTATGTACAATCTCTAGACCATTGCCATGTGAAGACTCCTAATAAATATTTGGTGAAGATGGTGTTCCTGTTTATTTTTACTCTTCCTTACATGCCTATGAAATATCTAGCACAATGATCCTCATTCTATGACTGAATTTAACAAATTTAATTTCACCAAAATATTACTTACACTATTTAGAACATTATCATAATAATTGGGTAGATACAAAGCTTACACAAGATGCATCCCTGATTTCTGTAGAGTTTGGAGTTTTGTATATTTCAAGAATTCAAGAATCTATCATTTCATCACTCTATGTACTCCCTTGTTACAGATCTCAACCTCAGATTGTATCTTTTAAAAAAGGAAGATTCTAGACAGCCCTTGGAGAATAAATATCTTCAAACATAGCCAAGATGACCCTTGATTGACAGATACATTATTAAAACCTTCAGAAAATGGTATGGACTTCATTGGCATGTTACCGCATCTTAGTGAGCCTGAGTTCTTATTTGGGGCAGTAAAAAGAAGGTAAAAAGAAAGCATAGGAAAAGTATAATTAAGTAAGTAGAGGTTTAGTGTGAGATTGGGGAAAGGGAAGGGTGTCTGAGCTGAAGAGTATGGTGATGGAGGATTACTTCAAGCAAAAACTTGACACAGAGACAGTGGATCACAAAAAGTGAAGCCAGAGGAGATTGAGGCTTGAGTGGGAGAAAGAGGGAAAGGGAAGAAATAAGGGGCAGATTATTGCAAGAAATACAAATGGCAATGCTGATTTTAAAAAGAAACAGCAAACAGTAATTGAGTGAGAGAGATGAACTTATACATAAAATAGAAAGGGGTGGCAGAATGAATCAGAAAACATAACAATAATTTGCCATATACAGGAGATATAAGAAATACCCTTAAAGGTAAAGATTCATACTGAGCTAAAATAAGAATTTGTGTGGTTTATTATTCTTCAACTGATAAAGCAGGAAAGGCAACCTTGAACTGATATAAAGCAACAGTAATAGATCAAGAAAAATTGATGAACTTTCTAAGAGGTTTCCATTAGGGATGTAGTGTGGTATAGTGAAAACAACACTGTATTTGGAATTACTTGACCCAGATGTGTGATTAGGCCCTGAATTATGCAATAATGAGCAAATCACTTAATTTTCCTAAACCTTAGTCTTCTCATTTGTAAAAATGAGATAATATTAGCACTCTCAATATATATGTCTATACATGTAAATGTATAGAGTTGTGCTGATAAATGCATTCTTTACATGTGAACTATTATTATTACATTTCAACAATCTAAACAACAATTGATCACTTAGAAAGATCAGTGCCAATAGTTACTTTGGGTGAATTACAGAGAGAACAAGTAAAGAGACTGATGGAATAGGAATCTGGATAACATTGAGAAATTTATAATCAAAGATCGTTTGTCCATCTATATGTCATGGAAACAATCCAGTGGAGTCCTTTT
>JAQQSK010006784.1:0-14273 GCA_028658325.1 Potorous gilbertii
GGACCCTTGGCTCCTTTATCCTCACCCCCAAACCCTGTCATATGAGAGTCAGGTGGACCTATCCCATCCTTTCAAAAGAATATGACACAGTCACCTCCAGCTTTGGAAAGCCTCACATTTCCATCCTTGATTATCTGCCTCTCAGGAGGTATTTTCTTAATCTCTTCATTTTGCAGAAGCAGCAGCAGCAGCAGCAGCAGCCACAGCAGGAGCAAGCCTCTCTCACCAAGATCCTTGTAAGATAAGATCTTTCTCAGCGTCAGGTTCTGTAGGACGATGTCATTTTCCTGGGGCTCCAGGAGTGCTCCGAATGACAGCATGCAAGAGAGAATGACGCCAATGAGGGATAACAACCTGCAGCCTGTTCCCAGCAAGTTAAGGCCACATCTGTGATGTTGATCATCCTAGATGCACTCTGCATCTTCTGCATCCTAGATGCACTCAGTGCCTTCTCCTTTTACATCTGTTGGTCACTAAATAAAGTGGTTGATTAGGAAGAGACTCAAGTTTTCTCGTGTCTTTAATAATCTTCATTAGGCAATGGAACTGAAATATCCAAAAATCTGAATTAACTGTCATTATTTATAAAAGTAACTCTAGAAACGTTCACAGCACAATTCAGAAGCAAGCCACTCTGATGATGTGCCCATAGGCTTCACTTAATTGGGACTAGAAATTGGGGACAAAATTATCTTTGGGACAAAATCATCTCTGCTGAGGAAATGGTCTATTTGTCCTGTCCAGAGTCGATGATAATTAATAAAAAGAGACCTCATGTCACAAAAGAAGGAGGAATAAGGAACATGCAACAAATTTAAAACTCGGTCAAGATTTCCTAGAAACCACAACACTTTAGAGAAAATAGGGTTATTCTATAGATCAAGTAGAAGGAACGGAGGACCATGCCGCCAACTTTTTGTACAGCAAAATTCAGTTGGCAGAAAGTAAGGAACTTCAAGGAAATGAAGAATGCCCTGCTGTCCAAGGTTCTACAGTGGGGGAGGGTGGTGATATGCCGCATTTAGTGGAAGGTCCAAGTGGTGCCAGTAGGTGTGTGTCAGATGTTTGTTACATACAGATCAGCCAAACTAAAGACAGCAGGCCGGCTACCAGGTTGTTTGTCCACAAGAAATCATGACTGGACGCAGGGAAGGAACAGAGGCTCCTTAAGGGTCTGACTTGAAGGAGGGCATCATTGAGAAAATGCAGTTAGGAAGATGGAAGTATCTGTGATACAGTAGTATAGGATGCTCCCAACGTGCAAGCTCCCTTCACCAGTGAAGATCCCATCTCCTCTCTGTAAGTTTTAGTTAGACCCTGCACCCCAAAGGTTGTCCCAGGGTAAGGGTTCTGTCGTAACTCTGTCACTTACGTGCTATTTGTGCCATCCTTGATTATCTGCCTCTCAGATCTTGTATCTCTCTGTGTTTTTCCCACCTGTCTCTGTGTCCCCATCTGTCCATGTGTCTCCTATCTCTCCTTGTGTCCCCATGTGCATTTCCTTGGGTCCCCATCTGTCTGTGTGTCCTTTTCTGTCCATGTTTTTCCATCAGTTCATGTGCCCCCTATCTTTCTGTGTGTCCCCATCTGTCTCTGTATCCTTATCTGTCCGTTTGTCCACATGTGCACATGTGTCTCCTGTCTCTCTGTTTGTCCCAATGTGTTCATGTGTCTCCTATCTCTCCTTGTGTCCCCTATATGGCTGTGTGTCCACATATATCCACTTGTCTCCATCTGTCTGTCCTGGTATCACCATCTATCTGTCCACCCCTGTGTCCCCATCTATCTGTCTGTGTGATCCCATATGTCCATGTGCCTCCTATCTTTCTGTTTGTCCCCATCTGTCCATGTGTTTCCTATATCTCCTTGTGTCCCCATGTTCGTTTCCATGTGTCTGCATCTGTCTGTGTGTCCTTATCTGTCCATTTGTCCCTGTTTCCCCATCTGTCCGTGTGCTCCCATCTGTCCGTGTGTCCCCATCTGTCCATGTGTTCCCATCTGTCCATGTGTCTCCTATGTCTCCTTGTGTCCCCATGTGCGTTTCCATGTGTCCGCATCAGTCTGTGTGTCCTTATCAGTTCATGTGTCCCCATTGGGCCATGTGTCTCCTATCTGTCTGTGTGTGCCCATGTGTCTGTCCGGGTGTCCCCATCTATCTATGGTTCCCTTTGTCCCCGATGTGTCTGTTCATCCCCTTCTGCCCCATCTGTCTGTGTGTCCTTATCTGTCCCTGTGTCCCCATTGGGCCATGTATCTCCTCTCTCTGTGGCCATGTGTCTCTCCGTGTGTCCTCACCTGTAAATGTGTCCCCATCTGTCTGTGTGTCCACACTTGTCTGTATGGCCCCTTCTGTCCATATATCCCTATCTATCTGTTCGTGTGTCCCCAAGTGTCCATGTGTGTCCTATATGTCTGTTTGTCCCCAACTGCTCATGTGTCTCCTATCTCTCCTTGTGTCCCCTATCTGTCTTTGTGTCCCCATCTGTCTATGTCACCCCAACTGTCAGTGTATCCCCACCTGTTCTTGTGACCCCATCTGTCCATGTGTTCCCATCTGTCTGTCCGTGTGTCCCCATCTGTCCATGTGTCCCCATCTGTCCATGAGTCCTCTATCTGTCTATTTGTCCCCGTCTGTCCGTGTGTCTCCTGTCTCTACTTTTGTCCCCATGTGCCTTTCCATGTGTCCCCATCTGTCTCTGTGTCCTTCTCTGTCCATGTGTCCCCAACTCTCCATGTGTACCCTATCACTCTGTGTGTGCCCATCTGTCCGTGTATCCCCATCTGTTCCTGTGTCCTCTGTCTGTTTCTCCCAGTCTGTCTGTGTGTCTCCTATCTCTCATTGTGTCCCCATGTGGCTTTCCATGTGTCCCGAACTGTCTGTGTGTCTTGATCTGTCCATATTTCCCCATCTGTCCATGTGTCGCTTACCTGTCTGTGTGTCCCCATCTGTTCTTGTGACCCCATCTTCCCATGCGTCCCCATCTGTCCATGTGTTTCCTATTTGTTTGTCCCCATCTGTCTGTGTGTCCCCATCTGGCTATATGTCTTTATGTGTCATTTGTCCCCATCTCTCCATGTGTCTCATCTCTCCATGTGTCTCCATGTGCCTCTACATGTCTAAACATCTGTCTGTCCGTGGGTTCCTTATCTGTCTGTTTTTCCCTATCTGTTCATGTGTCCATGTGTCCCCTATCTGTGTGTTTATACCCTTCTGTCCTCATCTCTCCTTGTGTTCGTATCTGTCTGTGTGTCTTTATACGTCCATGTGACCCATAGGGCCATGTGTCTCCTATCTGTCTGTGTGTGCCCATGTGTCTGTCCATGAGTGCCCAAGTGTCTGTCCGTGTGGCCCCATCTGTCCATGTGTCCTTATCTGTTTGTGTGTCCCTACCTGTCCATGTGCCCCCATCTGTCTATGTATGTATCCCCATCTATCTGTTCGTGTGTCCCAAACTGTCCATGTGTCTCTTATGTGCATGTTTGTCCCCATTTCTTCATTTGTCTCCTATCTCTCCGTGTGTCCCCTATCTGTCTGTGTGTCCTCATCTGTCCATGTGCCCCCATCTGTCTGTCCAGGAACACCCATCTATCTGTCCATGTGTCCTCATCTGGCTATGTGTCCCCTATCTGTCTGTTTGTCCCCATCTGCCCGTGTTTCTCCTATTTCTCCTTGTGTCCCCATGTGCCTTTCCATGTGTCCCCAACTCTCTGTGTATCCATATCTGTCAATGTGTCCCCTATCCATCTTTGTGTCCCCATCTGTCCTTGTGTCCCCATATGCCTGTTTGTCCTTATATGTCCATGTGTCCCAATTTGTCTGTCCATGTATCCCCATCTATCTGTCCATGTGTCCCCACCTATCCGTGTGTCCCCATCTGTCCATGTGTCCCCTATCTGTCTGTTCTTCCCCTTCTGTCCGTGTTTCTCCTATCTCTCCTTGTGCCCCCATGTACCTTTCCGTGTGCCCCTATCTGGCTGTGTGTCCTTATCTGTCCATGTGTCCCCATCTGTCTATGTGTCTTCTATCTGTCCCTGTGTGCCCATGTGTCTGTCTGTGTCTCCACATCTGTCCATCCCTTTGTCCCCATCTGTCCATGTGTCTCATATCTGTCCTTGTGTGCCTATGTGACTCTTCATGAGTCCCCATCTCTCTTTCTGTGTATCCCCATTTCTCTTTCTATGTGTCCCTAACAGTCTGTTTGTCCTTATTTGTCCATATGACCCCAACTCTCCATGGGTCCCCTATCTCTCCATGTGTCCCCATCTGTCTGTGTATCCCTATCTGTCTATGTGTCCCCTATCTGTCTGTTTATCCTCATCTGTCCATTTGTCCCTTATCTGTATGTTTATACCCTTCTGTCCCTGAGTCGCCTCTCTCCTTGTGCCTCCATGTACCTTTCCGTGTGTCGCCCTCTGTTTGTGTGTCCTTATATATCCATGTGTCCCCATCGGGCCATGTGTCTCCTATCTGTCTGCATGTCCTTATCTGTCCATGAGGCCCCATCTGTCTGTGTAACTCCACCTGTTCGTGTGTCCCCATCTGTCCATGTGTCCCCTATCTTTCCGTTTTTCCCCATCTGTCCGTGTGTCTCCTATCTCTTATTGTGTCCTCATGTACCTTTCCATGTGTCCCCATCTGTCTGTGTCCTTATCTGTCCATGTGTCTCCATCTGTCCATGTGTTCCCTATCTGTCTGTTTGTCCCCATCTCTCTGTGTATCCCCACCTGTTCGCGTGTTCCCATCACTCCATGTGTCTCTAATCTCTCCTTGTGTCCCCATGGGCATTTCCATGTGTCCCAATCTGTCTGTGTGCCCTTATCTGTGCATGTGTCCCCATCGGGCCATGTGTCTCCTATCTGTCTGTGTGTGCCCATGTGTCTGTCCCTGTGTGCCAACGTGTCTCTGCGTGTGTCCCCCATCTGTCCATGTGTCCCCATTCATCTGTCCGTGTATCCCCATCTGTCCATGTGTCCCTGTGTCCCCTGTCTGTTTGTCCCCTTCTGTCCCCATCTCTCTGTGTGTCCCCAACTATCTGTGTATCCTTATCTGTCCTTATGTCCCCTGTTTTGTGTCCCCATCTGTCCGTGTGTCCTCATCTGTCTGTATGTTCTTATATATCCACGTGTCCCCATTTGTCTGTCCATGTATCCCCATCTATCTGTCCATGTGTTCCCATCTGTCCATGTGTCCCCCATCTGTCTGTTCATCCCCTTCTGTCCGTGTGTCTCCTACCTCTCCTTGTGCCCCCATGTACCTTTCCATGTGTCCCCATCTGGCTATGTGTCCCCTATCTGTCTGTTTGTCCCCATCTGTCCGTGTTTCTCCTATCTCTCCTTGTGCCCCCATGTACCTTTCTGTGTGTCCCCATCTGTCTGTGTGTCCTTATCTGTCCATGTGTCCCCTATCTATCTGTGTGTCTCCTCTGTATCTTTGTGTCACCATGTGTCTATCCATGAGTCCCCATCTGCCCGTGTATCCCCAACTGTTCTTGTGTCCCCATCTGTCCATGTGTCCTCTATCTGTCTATTTGTCCCCGTCTGTCCGTGTGTCTCCTATCTCTACTTTTGTCCCCATGTGCCTTTCCATGTGTCCCCATCTGTCTCTGTGTCCTTCTCTGTCCATGTGTCCCCAACTCTCCATGTGTAGCCTATCGCTGTGTGTGTGCCCATCTGTCCGTGTATCTCCATCTGTTCATGTGTCCTCTATCTGTCTGTTTCTCCCAGTCTGTCCGTGTGTCTCCTATCTCTCATTGTGTCCCCATGTGGCTTTCCATGTGTCCCCATCTGTCTGTGTGTCCTTATCTGTCCATGTTTCTCCATCTGTCCATGTGTCCCTTACCTGTCTGTGTGTTCCCATCTGTCCATGTGTCCCTTACCTATGTGTCCCCATCTGTCTGTGTATCCTCACCTGTTCTTGTGACCCCATCTGTCCATGTTTCCCCATCTGTCTGTCTGTGTGTCCCCATTTGTTCATTTGTCTCCTATCTCTCCTTGTGTTCCCTATCTGTCTCTGTGTCCCCATCTGTCCATGTGTCCACTATCTCTGTGTTTATCCTCTTCTGTCCTCATCTCTCCATGTGTTCATATCTGTCTGTGTGTCTTTATATGTCCATGTGTCCCCATCGGGCCATGTGTCTCCTATCTGTCTGTGTGTTCCCATATCTCTGACCATGTGTGCAAACGTCTCTGTACGTTTGTCCCCATGTGTCCCCATCTCTCTTTTTGTCCCCACCTGTCCATGTGCCCCCATCTGTCCACGTGTCTTCTATGTGTCTGTTTGTCCTCATCTGTCTGTGTATCTCCTATCTCTCCTTGTGCCCCCATGTGCCTTTCCCATCTCTCTGTGTGTCCTTATCTGTCCATGTGTTCCCATGTGTCTGTTTTCCCCATCTGTCTGTGTGCCCCTATTTGTCTTCCCATTTCCCCACTTTTCCTTGTGTCTCCATACGTCTCTCCATGTATACCCATCTGTATGTCTGTGTGTCCCCATGTGTTTGTTTGTCCCCATATGTTCTTGTTTCTCCTATCTCTCCTTGTGTCCCCATGTTCTTTCCCATGTGTCCCCATCAGTCTGTGTGTCCGTTTCTGTCCATGTGTCTCCTATCTGTCTGTGTATGCCCATGTGTCAGTCCTTGGGTCCCCATCTTTCCCTGTGTCCCCATCTCTCTATGTTTCCCCCATTTTTCTGTATGTCCTCCATCTCTCTGTCCATGTATCCCCATTTGTCTGTCTGCATGTCCCCACCTGTCTTTCCAAATCTTCCCTTCTGTCAGTTTGATGAGATTTTGCACAGCCCTCCCTCCCTCAAAACAAAGTGAAGTGCAAGTCATGACATCATTTCTCTCATGTCTTGGTCTTTTTCGAAAGAAAAGAATGAGGCTCCCAGGATAGGGGAAGAAGGTGTGGGCTGTCACTGAGGAGACTGACCATGGCCCTGCAAAGGCTGGGCGACTTGTGCTTCCTGCTGCTCTACATGCTTGGAGCCGTGATGGTGGGGTGAGATTTCTATAAGATTCTAGGAGTACCTCGCAGTGCATCTGTAAAAGATATTAAGAAGGCCTATCGGAAATTGGCTCTCCAACTTCATCCTGACCGGAACCCTGATGACCCACGAGCACAAGAGAGATTCCAAGAGCTTGGGGCTGCCTATGAGGTGCTCTCAGATGAGGAGAAACGAAAGCAGTATGATGGTTATGGTGAAGAGGGATTAAAAGATGGTCACCAGAGCTCTCATGGGGATATCTTCTCATATTTCTTTGGAGATTTTGGCTTCATGTTTGGAGGAAGCCCACGGCAGCAGGACAGGAACATTCCAAGAGGAAACGACATTGTTGTGGACCTGGAAGTCACTTTAGAAGAAATATATTCAGGAAATTTTGTTGAAGTGGTTAGAAATAAACCTGTGGCCCAGCAGACACCTGGCAAAGGAAATGCAGTTGCCACCAAGAGATGAGGACAACACAGCCGGGCCCAGGGCGCTTCCAGATGACCCAGGAAATGGTCTGCGATGAATGTCCCAGTGTCAAGTTGGTGAATGAAGAACTCACTCTGGAGGTGGAAATAGAACCAGAGGTGAGAGATAGCATGGAATATCCCTTCACTGGAGAAGGTGAGCCACATGTGGATGGGGAGCTGGGAGATTTGCGTTTCCGGATCAAAGTTCTTAAGCACCCCGTCTTTGAGAGGCACGGAGATGATTTATAAACAAACGTGACCATCTCCCTGGTGAAGTCACTGATAGGTTTTGGGATGGACATCCAGCAACTGGACAGCCACAAGGTCCATGTTGCCCGGGATAAGATAACCAGACCAGGCGTAAACTCTGGAAAAAAGGAGAAGGGCTGCCCAACTTTGACAACAACAACATCAGGGGCTCACTCATCATAACCTTTGATGTTGAATTTCCAAAGGAACAGTTTACAGAGCAACAGAGAGAAGGTATCAAACAGCTGCTGTAGCAAGAACCAGTGCAAAAGATCTACAACGGACTGCAAGGATATTAAATGGATAAAATTGGACTTTGTTTAACATAATAAGTGGATCAGTGATATTTATTATCTGCAGGTGTGCTTTTTGTAAAAGACATACAAGATTTTGTTTTCTAAGGATCTTCATGGAGTGAATGAGAGAGTTTGCATTTGTCCATTTACAGTCAGAAAAGGAATGTGGAGACTGATTGACTAAAAGATTAACCCTCACCTCTCCTTTTGAGGACCCAATGCCTGGTACTCTCTGCAGAGTTCTGGAAACCAAAACAGTAATGGCAGGTGGCAACTCCCCAAGCTAAGTAAAAACATCTTAAGTATCAAGTGGAGAGGTCTGTTTTTAAATACATTTGGTTGTTACCTTAAAAAAAAAGAAAGAAAGAAAGAAAAGAATGAATGCAATCTGTCAGTAGATCAAGCTGCCTGATTGAGGACCCAGCTAGCTTAGTAACCCAGCTCATCTTCTCCCCTCTGTCCCCCTCTCTTCTTCCATTTAGGTATACTGGCTAGATGTCCTTCCCTCCTTCCTTTGTTCATTCCTTCATTGTTTCCTTCCTTCTTTCCTTCCTTCCTTCCTTCCTTCCTTCCTCCATACACTTAAAAACCAGTGCACTCTGAAGCCTATAGGCTCAACAAGAATATGTTGCTTCCCAAGCTCCACTTAATGGCTGGCTTAGAGTCATTATCAACACTAACAATTTCACTTTCCCTCCCAGCTTGATTTAGTTATTTTTTTCTCTTGATTATTACAAGGGTCATTCCCTGACTACTACTTAAAGAGACTTATTACTCAATGGCTGTTGCCTCCCTCTAAGTGAGTACCTTAAGAGGCCTAGCCTAAAAAGGCCAAGGTCTCCTACTGCATCCTGGGCCATGACCAGTCATTCTGATGACTATCTGGTCACTGGATCCAGATGGCTCAGGAGGAGAAGTGAGGCTTGTGACCTTGCACAGCCCTCCCTCACTCAAAACAAAGTCAAGTGCCACTCATGTCATCATTTCTCTGATGTCATGGTCTTTGAAAATGAATGATGAACTCAGCAATCCATTCTTCTGTGCCAGTTAAGTGGTCACATCCATCAGTGTGCTAATCCATCTTAACCAACAGAGGTCTATTGACGTTAGGAGAAGCTTGGAAGAATTCATGTGCTGGAGGACCCTCCCCCAATTTGACCCGTTTCCCACATTGGTCAGGCCTCTTATCATATCAAGTTAATTAACTCTCTTCCTCAAGAGAATGCACTAATTTGACCAAACTAGTAAAAGATTAGTTAAACTGGGAGAAACTTGGAACTATACATCTCCCTGCATGATGATCCTATCCAGAACTAATAAACTCTCTACCTCTCCCACCCCACATGAAAATCTAATAGTTTTCTCCCTTAAGTCAAATGTATCTCTTCCTTAGAAGATGGGACAATATTGTCTTAACCAACAGAGGCCTGCTGAAGCTAGGATAAACTTGAAAGAATTCATGTGCTGGAAGATTCTCCCCCACTCTGATCCCTTCCCATCGTTGGTCAGGCCTCCTTTCGTCTTAAGGAAATTAACTCTCTTCCTCAGGAGAGTAGACCAATTTGTCCAATCTAATAGAAGACTACTTAATTTGGAGGAAACTTGGAAGGATTTATCTCCTGCATGATGATCCTCTCCAAAACTAATAAGCTCTCTCTCTCTCCCAATCTGCAACAAATTTCTAGATGCTTCTCCCCTAAGCTAATATTGTCTCCTCTGCAGAAGATTGAGCTATATTATAGTCTTAACCAATAGAGGACTTCGGAAGTTGGGAGAAATTGGTAAGAATTCATCATTTGGAGGATGTTTCCCATTCTGACACCTTTTCCCTCAGTGGACAGGCCTCCTTTCAGTTGAAGTTGTTTGCTACCTCTGGTTAAAGGGATTTTTAAAAATCCCTTAAAAATCAGATGACTATTAGATTTGGGAGAAACTTGCAAGAATTTATCTCCTATGTGATAATCCTCCCCAGAACTAATAAGTTTTCTACCTCTCCCAACCCACATGAATATCCTATAGGTTTCTCCTTTAAGCTAAATATATCTCTTCTTTAGGAGATGAGACCATATTGTCTTAATCAACAGAAGACTGATGAAGCTAAAAGAAACTTGGAAGCATTTCTGAGCTTGGGATTCCCCTCCATTCTGATCCCTTTCCCCTATTGGTCATGCCTCTTTTCAACTGAAGTTTATCAAGCCTCTTCCCAGGAGAGGGCACCAATTTTTATTAGCAATCAGAGGACTACTGAAATTGGGAGGAACTTGAAAAATTCATCTGCTTAATGGTGCTCCCCCCAACCTGACACCATTCTCCCATATGTGTGACTTAAACAAACCTTCCAGAATTCGTTGTTTCTAATACGTGAATCTTTCGAGATCTGCCAACCTCTCTATGTCTCTAAATCCACCAAAGACACCTTGAGACCTCTTTCCATTCTTTCATTTCTCTTTTTTCAATTGAGGAGATGATTCTTTCTTAACAACCATAAGAATACTAGAGCAGGTTGAGACTTTGTGAGTTCATCTGCTGAATCATTGTTCCCCAGAACCTTTTACCTGCATTCATGTATGAAAGAAAGAAAGAGTACTTGCCTGTGCTGAAGGCACATAAGACCTTCTAAGAGGATCTTTACTTTCCCAGTAGGTTCCCCATGTGCCATTTGGGTGGTCTGTTTGGGAAGCTTGCATTATACTAACTCCTGTAATTAAGAAGCCCCTTGGCATTTCCAAAGCTGTTATCTCTTAAATCTATGGACAGTCACCTGTTGTTGTAGGTCTCCCAAAACACCAGGTCTTGTTCCCAGGCAAATGATTCCCTCTGTGTTTTTCATAGACAAAATGATGCTATCAGATGCAAATTTAGCCTCAAAAAGACATCTGCTTAAAGAGATAGGGACCCTTATACCCTTAAATACATTAATCTCCAGCTTCAGCAAAGCACAGGATGGGATCTTAAGTTCTTATACATTGCCAAACCCAAGAGTTTCCAACATAGGAAAATTTACCTAGACTTACTGTTTTGGCTTTGAGTCTTCCTCACCAGTCCAGGAGATGAGAACTGGGGTGAGAAAATGGTTGCAAGGGAAGATCTGTCTCTGTAGTTCTGGACCAATGTCCCTCTTTGGCTGCTAAAGACGCCCAGGGTTTTGAAAGAATAACATATTACCATAATTAGTCTATGACCTTCATTTTGGGATCATGACATACCTAGTAGAGACTTACATACTGAGCTCTCAGAGTTAGTCATTCCTTGGAGAATACCAGAGAATCCACTTTGGCCACAACCAAGAACAAGAGAGGATGTTAGAGGAGGCCATAAACTCCTATGGTAAAAAAAAAACTCATAAAAAAAGGACTGAGGAGCTTTCACAGCAAAGAAAAACCCTCTGAATGAAGGCAATATGATAAAGAGTTTTCTGCAGTGGAACCATCCAAGCAGGGTTGAGGTAGTTTGTGTCATTTGAGTCAGACTCATCCTTCGAAGAAAATTTCTCTATATAACTATCCGAAAGAGGGAGCAATGAAACTAAAGAGTGGCAGTATATGCAAAAAGCCCAAGCCTAGGATGACAGAGTAGCTTTAATCCCTGGTGGAGAGCAGGAGGGAAAAAGTCAAGATCTGATAAAGAGAGTCTGAGGACCTTGGATGCCTCTGTATCCCCAGCCTGTATAAAATGAGGTAAGCCTATGGTCAGAGGGAAAAGCCCCCTTTTCTCCATACTTGGCAAGAAGGATGCACCCCTGAATGGAGTCTGTAGAGGCCACAGATAGGAACTGGTTGAATGGTACTAAATAACATTACCAATTACAAATTAATAATGCCAGTTGAAAAGAAGTTCTGAAAGAATAACCTGTGCTTAAAGTCCCCTATAACTTTTGACAGTGGAGTTGGTACACAGGATGAAGAAACCAATCCTTTTGGCCCAACTGGGAAAGGAGACACAAGCCCGAGTGAAGGCTCCAAGTACCCCTGTGTATGGCCGGGTAATGATCATTTGAGGGGGCATTCTTTACTCAGAATCCACCGTAAATGTTGAAGGGCATGTTATAAGAAAGGTTTTTGCATGGAACCTCCCCTCTGCATCCTGATAAGCAGAGGATAACAGTGTCCAATGAATCACGCTGATTCTTAGAGGCGATAGCCTTCTTATCCCAAAGGCCAATCAAGGAGAGTGAAAACTAAGGGGAGGAAGTGACCATTCCAACATTAGGCCTACTGAAGATAGTATTAGCAGGTTTCATACTCCAAGAAAATAGATTCCCCACTGAAATAAAGGTTTCAAGGAAATTTCTGTGACAAATTTCATCCCAAGAGATGGTCAAATCTGACAATGAAGTAAGTGAAAAAATCCAAAAGAGCAGCCTCTTTAGTTCCAATCATGAAAGACAGAGGACTAAGAAAAGGTCATCAGTTGTGATAGTTAGTAGTTGGTGATAGAGTCTGAGGACTTTGAATTCCTTAGAAAACAACAAAGGCATTGAATAGTTTATCCTCAAGTTGGTTTCTGGAGTAGAACCCCATTGATAAGCTGAATTAGCCTGCGTCAAAGGCATCAGGCTGAGCCTGGGAAGAAAGTGCTCCTTGATGTTCACAAAATGCATGGAGAATCAAGGCAGAGGAAAGGCATAAGGGGACCAAAGACTAGGTCTATTCAGGAGGTTCTAAGGAACCTGACTAACCCTCAAATTCAAATTGTCATTGTAAAGAATTTAAGGAAGGCTGCGTGCTTAAACTCTCCCCAAATTCTTACTTCTGACGTTGGAGTCAGTTTCATCTGTTGGAAAAGTAACCCCTCTAGATCCAACAGAGGAAAGATAAAGGACCTCAAGTAAAGGTGCCTTATTCAAGGACTGGAAATGAGAGTCTTAGGAGTTTAATGACTCAGAAATACCAAAGGTCTTTTATGGGGATATCTGGAAGCAGGCTGTCACAATGGAATTTCCCTTGATGGCTAAGGTAACCTCTGTCAATTGAGTCTGTCTCATCAGTTAAAGAAGCAACCTCCTTATCCCTAGCTAAGGAACAAGAGAGGACCCTAAGGGAAAGCTGTAAATTCCCATAGCCCAGGCTGGGAATATAGAAACATCTCTCCTAATTGAAAGAAATATGATAAAGAAGGTTTCTATTGTAAAACTACTTGGGAAGACAAGATAACATTGTCACCATTGATTCAGTTAATCCTTCAAAGAACGCTCATTTGTCGTCAACCAAAGCGAGGGAAAGCAAAACTAAGTGAGGCATCACAGGGGACATAACACTTTGGATCTACTGAATTGATTGGTCCAACCAGAAATTTCAGTTCCCACAGCAAGAAAATTTTCAACACAGGTCTCCTGTTCAAAATCTTTCCAAATCTCACAATGGAATTACTGTACCTACTTAAAGAACAACTACTTTATGTCAAACTATAAAGGATGGAGGACTGAATAAAGGCTATAAATTCTCATAGCTAAGGCCAGGTAATGGGAGTCTGAGGACCTTGTATTTCTCAGAAAAGAAAAAAAAACAACAAGCATCGAATAGATTGTTCTGAAGTAGGTTTCTGGGTGGAAGCTCACTGACTAATTGAGGAAGAATGGATCACTTGGGTCAGGCCAAGTCTAGGGAGAAAATGCTTCACACAAAGCATGGAGAATCAAAGTTGGCAGCATGTTTAAAGTGCCTAAAGAGGAGACCAGGTTAGGAGATTCTAAGGAAATTAGATCTATGAGAAATTCAAATTTCTATAGAAAAGAAGATTTGAAAGAAGGTTCTGTGTCAAAATTCCCCCAAACGCACTCACTTGGGATAATAGAGTCAATATCGTCATTTGGAAAAGGAGTCTCTCTAGACCCAACTAAGGAAAGACAGATGACACTGAGGGAAAGAATCTTGGGAGTTTTAATTACTCAGAAATAGCAAAGGAATTTGAGGGAGGTATTTGGAAGCAGGCTGTGGCAATGCATTCCCTTCTTTTTTTTGTTATACTTTTATTTTATTTTATTTTTTAATATAAATTTATTTAACTTTTTACATTCATTTTCACAAAATTTTGGGTTCCAAAATTTTCTCCCCATTTGTCCCCTACCCCCACGCCAGTACACTGAGCATTCTAATTTCCCCTATCACCAATCTGCCCTCTCTTCTAGCATCCCTCCCTTCTCTTGTCCCCATCTTCTCTTTTGTCCTGTAGGGCCAGGTAACTTTCTATTCCCCATTACCTGTATTTCTTATTTCCTAGTAGCAAGAACAATACTCAACAGTTGTTCCTAAAACTTTGAGTTCCAACTTCTCC
>JAQQSK010006785.1:0-14272 GCA_028658325.1 Potorous gilbertii
GGTCAAAATTAGCATAGGCAGTAGAGAATTGATCCATACTTTGTTGCATCTCAGCTTCAGAGGCTGCATTGAGTGCACAATCATCTGCAAACAGAAAAGCGTGTACTAACACTCCCTCCACTTTGGTCTTGGCTTGTAACCTTTTCAAATTGAAGAACTTACCATCAATACAGTAGTTGACCTTGATGTTGTGTTCATCCTAATTGAAAGCATTTGTCAACATAGCTGAAAATATCATGCTAAAAAGCATGGGAGCAAGCACACAGCCCTGTTTCACTCCATTGGTAACTGAGAAGGCACAACAGCTTTGTCCATTATCCAGAACCCGGGCAAACATGCCATCATGAAATTGATGTACAATATTGATGAACTTCTCCAGGCAACTGAATTTTGGTATAATTTTCCATATGCCCTCATAACTAACACTGTCAAAGGCCTTGATCAGATCCACAAACATTGTATACAGATCTCTGTTCTGCTCCTGGCACTTCTCCTGGAGTTGTCGGACAACAAACACCATATCGACTGCTCCTCGGCCCTTTCTGAAGCCACACTGGCTCTCAGGTATATGCCCATCTCCCAGGTGAAGGGTCAGCCTATTAAGGAGGACTTTAGCAAGAATGTTGTCAGCAATGACTAAGAGAGAGATCCCCCCATGACTGTCACAGGACAATCTATTCCCTTTACCCTTATAGAGATGGACAATGAAGGCATCCTTGAACTCCTGGGGGATAACTTCCTCTTGCCACAATTTTCAGTCAGAAAATTTCAGTCAGCCTTTGTATGAGCAGTGGTCCCCCTACCTTGTAAATCTCAGCTGGAATAGAATCAGTACCAGGTGCTTTGCCACATGAAAGGATCCTAATGGCCCTCCAAACCTCTTCTTCAATTGGAAGTTCAGCTAAGGAAGGATTGACTTCAGCCTGAGGTAAATGGTCAATGGTCTCAGCATTTATTGATGATGGTCTGTTGAGAACACTGTGGAAGTGTTCAGCCCATCTCTCTAGGATCATGTCCTTATCACTAATCAATGTGGCTCTATCAGCACTGAGTTGTTGTGATGCACCCTAGATTTTTGGTACATAAATAGCTTTCAGGGAATCATAAAAGCTCTTTGGATTGTTACTATCAGTATAAAACCGAATTTCATCTGCCTTCTTACTGAGCCAGGAATCCTGCATCTCTCTAAGCTTTGCTTGTACTTTACTTTTGATGAAATTAAATGCTACCTTCTTAGAGGTGGATGAACTATCTTGCTGGCATATCCTGTGCAGTTCTCATTTGTTGTTTAGTAGCTTCTGAATCTCCCCATCATTTTCATCAAACCAGTCTTGGTGTTTGCGAGTGTTCCAATCCAGATGAGCAAATGCAGTACTGTACACTAAATCTCTGAGACCTGCCCACCCCTTTTCTGCTCCACTGTTGCCAACTGTATATTGTCTTAACTTTTCCTCCAAGTCAGCAGCAAACTATTCACACTCAAAGAGCTCTAATTTGTTGATATTAATTCTTCTGGTACCCATTTTGCCTTGGGAGTGGCACTTTTGATGAATAAAAATATTTAGCTTGGAAAGGATAAGTCTATGATCAGTCCAGCACTCTGCACCATTGCCTTTGTCACTCTCACACCTTGTCTGTCTCTTCCCCTTACAATCACACAATCTATTAGATGCCAGTGTTTGCTGCAAGGGTGCATCCATGAAGTTTTATTGCATTTAGGTAAATAGTAAACAGTGCTGGTCATGAGATGCACAAGTCTTCAGTAGTAAATGACTTCGCTTTTGCTGTTTCCAACTCCATTCCTCCCTAGGACTCCCTGCCAAGTCTGGTAATCTGAGTCTACTCTAGCATTAAAATCACCCAGAATTATAAGCTTGTCTTCTTTTGGCACATTGATAATAAAGGTCTCTATGTCTTTATAAAATTTTTCTTTGACTTCATCAGGATTTGTCATGGTGGGAACATAGGCACTGATGATGGTGGCATGGCATGGTGAGTGGCTGTCACATTGTCACGAACCTGTCATTCACTCCTTTTGGTAGGCATATCAGGTTGCTGATTAGATTAGTTTTGATTGCAAAACTCACATCTGCTTCACGGTCCTCCCCTTCACTGTGCCTACTCCAGAAAAAGGTGTATCCAGCTCCAACTTCAGTAAGCTGGCCTTCATTTGCCAATCTTGTTTCACTCAGGGCAACTATTTGGATGTGATGCCTGTTGGGTTCTCTTGCAATAAGAGCAGTTCTTCTTTCAGGTCTGTTGGATTTTGTGTTGTCTATTAGTGTGCCCATGTTCCGTGTGCCGATGGTGAGTGGAATCATCTTTGCAGATGTTTTCGTACATTTTTTTTGTGTTTCGACTACATAGTGGGATTCCTCGCCTGTTATGGTAATAGGCCAGGGTTGGGTAAGCAGGGAATGTTTAGGGCACCTATTCTAGCCCCCTTCCTCACACCAGGAGGTGAGCAGTGCAATCCTTAAATAGCTGCTCAGACACCTGGGGTTCCACCTAGTCTCATTGCTGCTTCCAGTGAGAAACGATCCTATGGCCTGGGCTGCCTGAGTGCAGAGTTGTGACTACAACTTCTGGTGTATCCACACCTGCTGCTTCATCACTTGCCTGTCTCCATA
The DNA here is from genome assembly GCA_028658325.1 of Potorous gilbertii. NCBI lineage: Eukaryota > Metazoa > Chordata > Mammalia > Diprotodontia > Potoroidae > Potorous > Potorous gilbertii. Next base: position 2,631 of record JAQQSK010006785.1, read on the forward strand.
GGGCTTTGAGGCATAAGAGTGAAATGGTACAGGTGATGTGATGTCTTTTGATTCGTGTGTAAATTGGATTTAAGTGAGGCAGAGTTGCATGAAGTCATCAGCCTCACTCTCTCCTTCTGAGTCATCATAGTCCAGTGGCAGGACAGAGTCAAGATGACTGGCAATGGCTTAGGATGCAATGGATGACCTTGATGTCATTGGTGTCTAACCAAGCTCTAAGTGCTCCACATCACCTGCTTCATCTGCCTTCATGGCCATTGGAACCAATTGCCCATTCCACCAGATGAAGTCTTCACATGCTTGGGGTAGACACCCCCCTAACTTACCAATGGGTTTGAGAACCCTTGGTTACCCTCAGTCTGGTTTGGACAATCTGCCAAAATGGTTTACCAGGGTGTAGCCAATGCTTATGCTGCAGCTTCTTGGAGTCGCAGGTGAGAGTGAGGTGGAACAGGTGGACACCAAAGGTGGAAAGAGCCCTGAAAAGGGCTCGGCAGCCATCACACGAAAAGTACTGGACCTTGCTGAACACACCCTACACCCCAAGCGTCTCATACTATGGATAGAAATGGAAAGGTTGTGTTCTGCACAGTGGGAGGGAATACTCATGTTAGTGAGATCACAGAGTCATTCAACTAATTGATTGCACTGTTTCTTAGTCAACATATTTCCATCTTATTGACAAAGGTATCAGCTGTTAGTGGATTTTCTCTTGTAACACCCACTTCCATACAAGTGAGAGGGGAAGGTACAACCCTAGGCTGTGTATTCGATAAACCATAATTGGCTGAGAGAATGATACTAGCTACCTGAATGATTTACATCATTTATATAATTTGGTTTCAGATACACTTCAAGGAGATATATTGGGGCCATGGAAGTCAAATGATATTATGAGGCTATATATGTCCTTCTCTCTCTAATTCAAAAGTTGTGCACTCTCTTTCTCTCTTTGGAAGCTCTGTCTTGAAATACCTTATGTCATTCTTGGCATTCATCCAATCAAGAGTCACATCTCCCCCTGGCTCTCCCCAAACTTGCCTGTGTATACGTGTGTGTGTTCATTCTTCGTAGCGAAGAAGACCGTGCCATCAGAGAAATAATGACATGACTTGCACTTGACTTTGTTTTTTTTGAGTGAAAGACAGCTGTGCAGGTCATCAGAAGTTAGCTTCTCCTCCAGAGTCATCTGAATCCAGTGAGCAGATATCCATCAGGATGACTAGAGATGACCCAGGATAAGGCAACTAGGGTTAAGTAACTTTCCCAGAGTCACACAGCCAGTGAGTGTCAAGTATCTGAGGTGAGATTTGAACTCAGGTCCTCCTGACTCCTGCACTGGTGCTCTATCCACTGCACCACCTAACTGCTCCACCTGTGTATAAATGTTACAACAGAAAAGCATTTAACCACTGATAACTCTATGGGCAAGATAGGGAAATGTGGGCTGGGAGATAACACAATCAGATAGTGATTTCCATTAGCCCAGTGTTGCAATGGTTCTGTGATCTAATTGATATGGGCATTTCATATAATGATGCAGATCACAACCTTTATACTTGACATGATGAAGATTCCAATGGAACCCTGCAATACAGACCCACCACAAATTTAGCCTTCCTTTAAGGTCAGGTAGATAGAAGTCCTGTGGAATGAGCACTGGCTCGGGAGTCAGAAGACCTAGGTTTAGCAAAGGCAAGATAAGCACTGAATGGTAATAGTGTAGAAGGGATAGTTTATGCAGATGGCCAGTGGGGTCTTGCCCAACTCTTAGATTCTATGGTTCTTTAATTCTGTGTTACCCTTTAATTTGGCAATTTGGCTCCAACACTAACTCCATTTACTTGGGCAAGGCATTTTACTTTTCTGAGCCTCAAGCTTTTCAGTTGTAAAATGGAACAATAATACTTTTATGATCTATTGTACCATAAAGAAAAATTACTTTGTAAATCTTAAATTATTAGTGACACTATCAAAAGAAAAGAAATTTTATTAATTTTCAATGATTTGTTTATTCCCAAGTTTAAGAGTTGAGTTTATTCTTTGAACCCTGAAGCAGTAAAATGCTAAAGACTAATTCTACTCGGATCTTCCACAGGTGCCTATTTTACAAGAGGACTCTTCTTGATGAGGGTCAAACTCTATTTAACTCTCCAGGAGGGTAAGTTGCAAAGCAAGTGTTATATGCTTAAGGAGAGAGATAATATAAATAGAAGGATGCTTGGAATATTGAGTTCAAAAGATTTGTTAGAAGAGGTAGATACGGAAACTTTTATACAGATGAAGTTTGGCCAAGGTAAAATTTTTAAATATTCAGAACATTGGCAATGATAGAAATAGACACAGATCATTCTGTGATTCTCACTTCCCCTTTGTTAAAATTTTACCTCTCGAACAGCACTTTACATTTCATACCCTCACCCTATGGCCCAGTGTTCTCAGCCAGCTCCAGGTACCTCTTGTCATAAGGAAGAAATCATAGCTCAAATTCATATCTTGGTTCAAAGTGAACAAAATATCTTCTCACAACAACCTTGTGAAGTGCAGACTCTGAGTACTATTTGTAAATGAGGAGACTGAATCTCAGAAAATTGAAGTTATTTGCCCATGTCCACACAGGAATGTAAGAATCAGGGTTTACATTCTGTTCTCTTGATTCCAAGGCCTGCTTTTTCCCCTCTACTCTATCATGCTACATTTTGGATAGGAAAACTATCTAAAAACTAACTCAGTCTAACGTGAACTAAGTCCTACAATGGATAGAGCACTAGCCCTGGAGCCAGGAAGAAATGAGTTCAAATCCAGCCATAGATCCTTACTAGCTCATAATCCTGGGCAAGTCACTTACCCTCTGTCTCTTAGTTGTCTTTAAAGCTAGGATAACAGCAGTGGCCTTCTGGAGTTGCTGTGAGAATAAAATGATATAATATTTTCAAAGAGCTTTGCAAACAATAAAACATTATAAATGCTAGCTATTATGGGCCTACCTTTTAAAGTTCCATGATATTGTAATTGGCAGTAGCATTAGAATTCTATGACTTAAGTGGGATAGATTTATCTGAGCAAGGAGAATTTTCCTGTACCCATCCTCACCCAAAGCTTATACTATGTAATCAGTAGGCTAAGTACAAGGCCAACTTGTCAGTAAAGACAATCAGAATCCTCTCCCTATGTGGCAAAATTAGCAGAGGCATGGACTACAAGGCTTTGCAAGAGCAGAGAGTCACAAATCTCCTGCCTCAATCAATAAATCAATACTTCAACAAACATTTATTAAGGGCATATTATGCAGAAGTATTGTACATCTCCAGGCATACAAGAGAACAAGGATGAAAAAGAAGCTTTTGCTAGAATTTTGTAAAGATAATAGGGCAGTGCCCTGCACTCTATGGTCTTTCTTGAGAGCTTGTGATGCAATTTACCATTATCAGAGTAGGACTGGCTATGATACAGGAAAAATGAATAGTTCCACAATAAAACATGAGCTTAAGATTTCTGCTCTTGTATTCTCCTGCTCCCAATGTATCTATGTTTGTCCTTGATTCCCGAAGAAGACCATGCCATCAGAGAAATGATGACATGACTTGCACTTGACTTTGTTTTGTGTGAGGGAGGGCTATGCAGGACACCAGCCTCATTTTTCCCTCCTTAGTCATCTGAATCCAGTGACCAGATATTCATCAGGATGACTGGAGAAGGTCCAGGATGCAATGGGAGACCTTGGCCTATTCAGGTACTCACTTAGAGGATGTATCTCAATGTCTACTTTTTATGTGAAGACCATGAGCTGTATTAAAAGTTGCCTGTGTGATGAAAGCCCTGAAAACTTCAGATAAAATATTTCAACCTGCCCCATTGAGGTCAGTAGAAATTCTCTGGCACTGAGGATCTCACTGAGTGACTGCCCTTTAGCTACTGCTGACTAAGAGGAAAATCTCTGAGAAGGATATAACCAGACAAAAGGGGATGCTGTAGCTCCTGAATCTGGAGTGGACCAAATAAACCCTGACTCAGGCCTAGCCATGCCTTGCTGTCCTGTCTGTTGAAGGCATACTAAGCAAAGCAGAATGAGCACCAAGGAGAGAGGAAAGAAGAGAAAGTGAGAAGCCGTCACTGTTGAACTTGTCTGATAGAGGATACCATGAGGTATGTCAGAGTGAGTTTGACTCAGGCCTTTGTCAGTTAGAATAAACTAGGCCATGAGGGAAGTTAGGTGGTGCAGTGGTTACAACGCCAGGCCTGGAGTCAAGAAGACTCATCTTTGTGAGTTCAAATCTGATCTCAGATACTTACTAGCTTTGTGACCCTGGACAAGTTACTTAACCTTATTTACCTCAGTTTCCTCATCTAGAAATGAGCTGGAGAAAGAAATTGCAAATTATTGCAGTACCTTTGCCAAGAAAACCTCAAATGGGGTCAGGAAGAGTCAGGCATGATTGAAACGACTGAACAAGAATAACTAAGGCCATGAGCAGGAAGACATTACAGTTCTGTCAAGTATACAGGGCAGTCATTTGGGAGGGTGGAGAACTTCAACTGAGAACTCAAGGAAATTTGGGTTTGCGGAAGATTGGTCTTAAAGCATCCATTTGGACATAAGGACAATTAACACGATAGTGGATTTTAATAACAATGAGGAAATGGACCTGGATATCTCATAGCCTTTGCCTTTCTTCCTATCATCTACCAAGTTTGTAGCCTAGAAATTGAGCTCTCTGGGATGCTACTACGTATGGTTTATAATAACCATTTAGAACCAGATCATTGCCATCAGAAACTCTAGATAGGTACACTTAAAAAATCCAGTCTTAGTGATCCATGCATATTATGGAAGGAATTGACAGAAACTGTGGAACACATCACTACAGATTACAAAAATTTAACCCCTGCTGAAAATTTGATAAGATAAAACCTAGTGGTTGGAATTACACAATAGGAGTCTCTTATCTTTCAGGGACTGAGAGGTGATAAATTCCTATTCCACAAATACAGACCTCAAAATATCCTAGAGAAATAAACCAATAAACTCTGCTGAAAACAGGACACTATCACAGACTAGACTTGTTATTCATAATCACTCGAATGTAACATTGATTATAAAAACATGTTCAATAGCTGATACATATGATAAGGATTAATATCTATCAATGCTTTCCCATATTTCCTTCCCCACCTCAATACATGATTTAGATCTATTATGCTCCTTTGCTCTCCCAAAATGTAACAGGCTCTCCTAATTCCCAAACAGTGACTGATTTGTTGTCCCTAAAAGGCAACAGATTCATCTCTGGTACCTGAATTGCCCTTGCTCCCCTGGATGCTGTTTCTTGGTCACTTAAAGATATAAAAAAGTCCCACCCATGTGGAGTTTGGGCATCTCAGACCAGAGAGTACATGTCATCAGACTCTGACCAGCAGATCAGACACATTTCTATAAGGGAGCAAGGAAGGCTATGTTTGCCAAAGATGAAGTTAGGTGCTACTATGTCACTGGCCTTTCTAAGCTAAGGTATTTCCCCAGTCTCAGTTTGTCTGAGGCAACGTCCATTCTCATATTCTTTACAATAACATTATATTAATATCATCCTATCTGTAATGATATTTATAACAATAACCCACTCAAAGTCTAACACAGTGTTAATTATATGGAGTGGGGCAATGACAAATCCAGATGATGAAGACTTCTGATGTGGATCAAATGCTGCAGAGACCTTTTGTGTCATGATAAGGGTGGCATCCAGGCCTGAAACCCTAGAGAATTAGGCTCTAGTAGTAGCATTAATTGAGTTAGCACCCTAGTCAATGTGATATAATTGCTTCAAATAGTCAAAGAAATCAGTGGGAATTAGTATGGAATTGTAGGCTGATCCTACTCAAAATTATGATGATGAATAGTGCAAAAAGTTCTCCTTAGTTTGCAATAACTAAGGTATAGTTTCTTTTTTAGGATCCTTGTAGAGCTACGAATCTGCCTAGACTGTCCTTGGCTCTCAACAAAAACACTGCTGTCATTTGATGCAGGGATGCCGCTAAAACACCAAGGAGAAAATGAGAAGTCCCACAACCCCTAGACCCTTTGAAGCTTGATATATCCTCCTCTGACCAAGAGGGTCATAGGGAGGAAATCTAGGCCAAAGTTTAAGATGAGCCTCTCCTCTCCCCCTCCCTCAAGACAATTACTCTTTAGTGGCCTTACTAGATGGTCACACTTGTTCCAAGTGTATTACACTTGTTCACATTCTGCAATAAATCTGGTTCTAAACTAGCTTGAAATTTATAAATTACCCCTGAAGTATAACGAAGTTTCTTTGGACTATCCAAATGCAATTCTTCTACAATGTCATTTCAGTTTCAAGGACGTTTTATACTTAGTTTAAAGCTTAAGGTTGAGATTGATTTATTGGGCATCTTATCACTTAATTTGAGTGGGGTGGATGCCTTGATTGATTATATCAATCAACTCCACTCTTATGCAAGCAAGCCTCATCCCATTTTTCTTAATAAAAGGTATAACATATCTACTGCCAAAGGGTGAATGACCCTTTCAAATACAAGCCAATTATGTACTTATGTGCCTTATGAAAAACATTCACAGCTTGTATTACTAAAAAAACCCTAACAGTCCATAGACACAAAAAAATGATATATTGGTTGAAGAGCAAATACAGTCTGTCAAAAGAAATTCCAGACGTGTAAAGAGCAACTTGTAACCAATTCATTAATTATTGAAAAAGCTGACTGAAAGTAGTATAATATTGACAATGCCTTTATTGATTATTGCGAAGGCTTTGCTTTAGTTCTATTGTTGTAATTGCTCATATATTACTAATATATCAAAAAGATCCAAGCACAATATGTGAGAATGCCAGAAATGGAGGAAAGATATAGGATGATAGTTTGACAGGGTGGTAGGATCTATTGAAGTCTTTTTAAAGAGGGAGAGAGTTGGTCATGTTTTAAGGTAGCAAGAACAAATCATTTATTAGATAAGAAGAAATTTAAAACTAGAGAAAAAGTGTAACAGGAAAAATATTTTAAACCCATCCTCCCTTGCAATTTGACTTTTTTCTTTAAAAGATATTGAGACATCCATCAAATTTTATTTGACTGCTCAAAGGACTAAGAATTCAGACTATTGATGTCATAGGACACAACTATAGTGAATTGGAAGGACTTGGAGATGCTTGGTTGGTAAATTTCAGTGGGAGTTTCACTCAGCTGAATCAACTCAAAGGGTACTCAGGGCCTTTCCTTATTGAATATTCTTTTGCTATGGCCAAGTGAATCTCCCTTTGTTAGCTGCTGAACGATTTACAAGTGTTTCATTTTGTTCCATTATTAAACCTAAACTAATAAGGGACTGGCCTCAGACAGGCCCAGCCCAAAACAAGAAATAATTGAGAATAAAATCTGCTGAAGAAAATGGGAGGGAATTGGATCAAAGGCATATTAGATGGCTTGCTCTTGGCAAAGAGAAGGACTACATCATTATGAGGAGAGAATAGACGAGGATGCCCAAGAAGTTTGAGATAAAGAGAAGGGAAATTCACCACAACTTCAGTTTTCCCAGTGGAGTATAAGGTAAAGTTCTGGGCTAAGGGGGTGGGATGAGGGAGTGGAGTGGAAACTTTGAGAAAAGAAAAGGTTGGGACAGCCTCTCTGGTGAGTGGGATAGGGAATCAATTGTTGTTCAGTCATCTTCAGTCCTGTCTGACTCTTTGTCACCACATAGGGGCTTTGTTGGCAAAAATACTAGAGTGGTTTGCCATTTCCTTCTCCAGCTCATTTTACAGAGGAGGAAACTGAGACAAACTGGGTTGAGTGACTTGTCCAGGATCACAGCTAGTAAGAATTTGAGGCTGGATTTGAAATCAGAAAGATGAGTCTTCCTGACCACAGGTCTGACAATCTATCCACTGTGCCATCTAGCTGCCCAGGGAATCAATTATGGAGGAGTAGAAAGGTTACTTTCCTATAGTGAGGTCCCAATTGAGGTTATGAATTCAAATTTGTGGTGAACTTAGCTCAATAGTATGACTTCTTCTAGTTCCATTCAATAGCATGTGAGTAGGAACAGAATATGTAGGTGGTGGAAGTAATCCAAGACTGGAGTTTGAGTATGAGTGGTGATAAGACAAGGTAGCAAAGAGTCAAAGGTAGAGGATAGTGTTACAGAAATGGTTAACTATAAGGTTTAATTGGGAAGACAGGAAAGTGAAGTCAGAGAAAAGATATTGGCCTAATAAAGTACTGAGGGATAGGAATGAAGAATCAGTTTGGGAGGGGTAAGGCATTGAGAGAGAGGGAAAAAATGTTCTTTTATTGGTCACTTGTGTTTGACTTTTTGTGACCCCATTGGGGGTTTTCTTGGCAAAGACACAGGAGAGGGTTGCCATTTTATTCTCCAGTTCATTTTACAGATGAGGCAAACAGGGATAAATGGCTTGCCCAGTAAGTGTCTGAGGCTGGATTTAAACTCAGGAGATGAGTTGTCCTGATTCCAGTTCTAGCGCTGTACCCATTGAATCACCCAGTTGCCCCATAAAAGAAGCTTATAATTAGATAAAGAAGTATAAGCGTTTTGATAATGAAAGCAGAACACTTATATATATGTTCTTAGGTAAGAGAATTCCTTGTGGTTTAGATGGAGTGCAGAAACAAGTCATAGGATCTGGGAAGACTGAGAAACTGGAAGCTGAGTGTATTTGAGGGAGCATCAATATCAATGATGAAATGCTCTATAAGGGGAGGAATTGAGAGAGTAGGACAGTGAACCAGTTTCATGAGAAAGCTTCATGAGAAAGGAGGGAGAATGATCTGGGAGCCAGTGGACAGCATCACTGTGATCAAAATCAGCAAATTTTTGATAAAGAGTTAATTTGTTCCTCCTTCCCATTTTAGTAATGCAGATCAACTCTGCTCCCCTTTTTACATGACAATCATTAAAATATTTTAGGATAGTTAGCATGGTTTTTCCCACACAATCTTTCCACACACAATCCCACAGTCTTTGCTTATCCAGGATAAATGTCAAATTTCTTTAACAGCAATTCATATGCTGTGGGTGCTCACCTCCTTAGTTCAGTCCTTTCACTTTTAAAATATAATACCCCAAATTGGACACAATATTCCCAGATGTGATCTCTAGGCTGTAGTACATGGGAATGTCTTCCCATGATGTAAACATTTGTGCTTTTATTAATGCAGAGCAAGATTAAATCAGTGAGGATTTGTTTGATTTTTGGAAAAGCACATCATATTTCTGGTTATAAAAGTCAAGCATTGAAAGAGACCTCAGATGTTATCTAGTCTCACCCTAATCTGAATCATGGTTCTCTTCTACATGTGGCCATCCAACATCTATTTAAGTACCTTTTTTGATGAGTAACTCACTCTTTCATGGGGCAACTCATATCATCAAGCTTGTAGCCAACTAAAATCCCCAAATTTTCTTGACATGAATTGTTGCCACGTCAGGCCTTTTCCCCAGCTCCATCCCATGCTGTGCTTCTGAAAATGATGTACTGAACCTGATCATAGAATTCTATGTTTAGCCCTGTTTTATGTTATCTAGTTGATTTGGGCTCAGATAAAAATTTACACCTTAATTCTGTCCTCTATCACACTAGCTATTCTCAGCTTTTATGTCATCTGCAGATTTGTTAATCATTTCTTTTATGTCTTTATCCAAGTCATGGATAAAGATATCTGACAGTGGGCAAAGATTTTAAGGTTAAAAATAGACCCATTAATTTCATATTCATATTTAATCAGACTTGAATCCAATTGTACTATCATTGGCCTCATGTTTCTCCATTCACGCCACAGGATGTCATGAGAGACTTTGTCAATTACTTTTCTGAAGTTCAAATAGACTACATCTATAAAACTCTTCTAATCTTCCAACCCAATAACCTTACAAAAGGAAACAAGTACAGTATGACTCCTAGAAACTCAGTCTTCTAATTAATGATGAACAAGTGGTGAAACCAACTGCAATTCCTTATCATGTTTGGGGTAAGGTTCTGTTGAGTAGCCCATAATTGCAACTTATAGTTAGAGAGTAGACAATTTTCAGATGATCATCAGGTTTACTCTTGGAATTTATGACAGTAATTGTCTGTGTCAGACTGTAACGTGTGCCAGAGGCCTAAGCCTTCCAAAATGTTGTGGCTAGGGGCTGCTGCCTACCATGAGTTGGCTTCATGCTGCTTGGCACTGTCAAGCATAGCAGTTACTTTATCCTGCATCTCAAGTAAGAGGAAAAATACCTCAGAAATAGAACTGAATATCTGGGCTATGTCTACACATATATTGTGAAGCAGAAAGTTGAACAATTAATGAATGGAACCCATGCAAATAGGCAGTCTGGATAATTCAAATACTGCCCCCTCCCCAGATCTGTTCTTAATGATGCATGTGTGTTGGGGTGGGGGAGGGTCTTCTGAATTATGCATGCCATTACTTCAGGTCTTCATTTAATTTTCCCATGTAGATACAGTTAAAGACCAGAGAGCATGTAATGCATGATTTATGTGGAAGTAGTCCCTGGAGTTATAGTCTCAGATGAGTAGGAGCTTGTCTAAAACAAACAAACAAAAAGCTTTCCTAAAGAAAATAAAACTTGGTTTCCACCCCCTTCCCTCATCCTATGATGGAAGGAGAAATAATCTGGCTAGGGTGAACGGATATCAGAATAAATATACTCTTTTCAAACAGGAGCTGAAACACTGCCCCCAAATTCAAAGACTTCTTGGAGCCCCAAGCATTTGCTCTCATAAGAAATATGGAATGAAGGCAGGGATAGAGACCCCAAGTACCTTCAATGTCTTCTTCCCATGCAACTCTTTTCATCCACTTCTGCAAACCTGTAGAAGTCTGTTTTCATATGCTTCATTTTCTTTACTTTTCTCTTTCTCTTCTACTCATTGAACACTTTTTTCCAGGTATTTTTTATTGACACCTTTCATTTTTTAAATAAAATTTATTCTTGAACATATACTTCTCCCTTCTCTTCCCTCCCCTGTGGACCATTTCTTATAACAAAGATTATTGCTGCACGCTTTTAAAGTGTACCTTGGAAATGCACCTTCTCATGACTCCAGATAGTTCTAGCTTTACCATTAAGATTCAGTGTATTTTAACAGGTACATTGGCATTAAGGATTAACTGAAACTGACTTTGTTCCTATTGTTGCCATACCTCAAATCCTCCATTGTGCCAGATATTTTGGTATCATAAGACATACACTATTCCTCTTGTTGTTAGTTCAACATTTTTCCTATGCTTAAGACATTGGAAATTCAACAACCACAAGCTGGCTTTAAAAATGAAGTAAAAATAGAGAAATAGTCAAGGCTACACGAGTATTTGAAATATTTTATTCTATGAAAGGACCATAAATCCAATGCTTCGCCACATGAAATTTTAAAATTGAGTTTGAGTTATTGTATGCTGGAGTCCATCTAAGGTCTCCTCAGGATATAAGCAATTGAATTGCTGCATAGATCAGAATGTCTGAAAACAAAGTATTTTGGGAAGTTCAATAAATAAATCCTCTTGAATTTTTATTGGATTTAAGATGGATGTTCTGCCTGTTGAATTTTGCTCTATAGCAAACAGTGGTAGAACAAGCCCCTACT
>JAQQSK010006786.1:0-14272 GCA_028658325.1 Potorous gilbertii
TCATTTCTCTTCCCAGTTTTCCTCCACCTGTCTAACTTGATTTTCAAAATCCTTTTTGAACTCTTCCAAGGCCTGAGCCCATTGGATATCTATTTCAGATGTTTGGGATACAGAGGCCTTGACTCCTATGTCTTTACCTTATGGTAAGCATTGGTCTCCCTCTTCAGAGAGGTATGGTGCAATCATCTCTTCCCCCAAGAAAATAACCTTCTATGGTCTTATTTTTTTTCCCCCTTTTCTGGGCATTTTCCCAGCCAGTTACTTGACTTCTGAGAGTCCTCTCCACCCCTGGCCTAGGTCTGCTCAGCTAGTGCTTGGGGTCTGAGATTCAAATGCTGCTCCCCAGCCTCAGGGCTTTTGGGGCAGGCCTGGCTGCTCTTCAATGGGAGTTTAATTTCTGGTGCTCAGGTGGGGGCAGGGCCACCTCCCAGACTCACTTCCCTCAGGGGGTTTATGCAGAGACCTTTTGTAATGGAGCTCCTACTGAGCTCCTGCCTGCTCTGGGAGCCTCTAGTCACCTGCTGCCTCTGCTGCTGCCTACCGCGGGGCCCGAGTTATGGAGACACCCAACTCCCCTCTCAGCCTGTCCTGGCGTCTCTTTCACTGACCTGTGAGTCTGTGGGTGGAGGGAACTTCGGGGCCACTGGAGATTCCATCCCTGAAACCTGCTCTGACCTGCTCACTCCTCTCAGTGCAATGTGGCCAGGGCAGGGCAGGGGAGGGCTCCACTCCCATCTGGTGTGCGATGGACCTTGGGAGTCGGTTTTTCAGAACTCTCTGGAACGGAAATCTCCTTCACTGTGTTGCTGTGCAGCTTCCACTGTTCCAGAATTTGTTGGGAGTTCTTTTTAGAGGAAATCCATGGGCTGTGGGTTTGAAGCTAGCATATGTGAGTCTTTCTACTCCGCCATCTTGGCTCCTCCCCCCTCAATTTGTTCTTTTTCTAGTTTTTTGAACTGCATGGCCAGTTCATTGACCTCCTCTTTCTCTATTTTATTAAAGATGGCATTCAGTGACATAAAACTTCCCCTAAGAACTGCTTTTGCAGCATTCCATAAGTTTTCATAAGTTGTCTCATTATTGTCTTTCTCTTGAATAAAATTATTGATTCTGTGATTTGTTTTTTAACCCACTCATTCTTTAGAATTAGATTCTTTAGTTTCCAATTAATTTTGATCTGTCTTTTCAAGGGCTTTTATTAATATCTAATAAATTTTTATTTTATTATAATCTGAGAAGGATGCATTGACTATCTCTGCCTTTCTGCACTGGATTGTGACGTTTTTATGCACTAGTATATGGTCAGTTTTTGTATATGTGCCCTGTACCGCTAAGAAAAAGGTATATTCCTTTCTATCCCCATTCAATTTTCTCCAGAAATTCATCATATAAACCTTTATATTCTCCTCCTTCACTTCTTTCTTGTTTATTTGGAGGTTAAATCGATAAGGTTCAGAGAGGAGGACGTTGACATCCCTCACTAGCATAGTTTTGCTGTCTATTTCTTCCTGTAATTCCTTTAACTTCTCCTCCAAGAATCTGGATGATTCACCAATTCACTTGGTGAATATATGTTTAGTAATAATGTTGCTTCGTTGTCTGTGGTGCTTTTTAGCAGGATATAGTTTCCTTCTTTATCTCTTTAGATTAGATCTTTTTCTGCTTTTCCTTTGTCTAAGATTTGGATTGCTACTCCTGCTTTTTATGTCAGGTGAGGCATGATATATTCTGCTCCAACCTTTTACCTTTATTCTGTGTGTATCCCCCTGTTTCAATGTGTTTCTTGTGAAGAACACATTGTTGGATAATGGTTTTTTAATCCATTCTGCTGTCCAACTCTGTTTTATTGGAGAATTCATCCCATTCACATTCACAGTTGCGATTACTCTCTGTGTCTTTCTCTCTGTTCTATTTCCACCCATTTATATTTTAGTTCTCCTTTCACCTTATCTCCCTCCCCACTTCCCTATTTTAGATTGAAAGAAAAAAGAAGACTCTGGCTAAAACATACATAGTCAAGCAAAATAAACCATGTCCCAAAAATATGTCTTATTCTGCAGTCTAAATTCTCCATCTCTCTATCAGGAGGTGGGTAAGTATGTTTCATCATTAGTCTTTCTGGAAAGTTGGTCATTATACTGATCAGAATTCCTAAGTCTTTCAAAATTATTGGTCTTCACCATATTGTTGTCATTGTATTGTATAAATTGTTCTCCCTCTGCATCATTTCATCTTAGTTTCCACAGATTTCTCTGAAACTGTCCTTTTGAAGATTTTTTTCATCACAATAATATTACATGACATTTAAATACTATAACTTGTTCAGACATTCTTCAAGTTATGGACACTCCCAAAGATTCCCATTCTTTGAATCTCAAAAAGAGATGTAAATATCTTTGTACATTCTTACAGTATGTTTTATTTAGGACTAAATCCCTTAATTCCTCCTCCCTCTAATTTTCCCTTCTCTTTTCTCCCCTTTTAATCTTATTTTCCTTCTGAATGAAATGTATTTCTCTTTCCTGTGTGTGTGTGTGATTTCCTCCATCCTTCACCTAATTCGGTTGAGAGTCCGATTCAAGTGTCAGCTACTTACTTCATCTCACCTCTTACTATGTGAGATAATTTTCCTTAACTTTCCTTTCCCTTCCACCCTCGTATATTTTTCTCCCTCTCTTTACATTCTAGAACATTCTCAGGCCATGTATAATCAGACTCCTTCTATGACCTCTAATGATGATAGGGCTCAGAGGTCCCAGGCATCATCTGATCTCATTAGAATACAAGCAGTTGTATTGTTTATTGTTAATGTAACTTTGCTTCTTAATGGGAAGATCTTTTCCATGCATTAATAGACCCTTATGACCTGCTTAAGTCATCTGGAAGCCTGAGTCACATGAGTCAAGTCACATGGAACAGGATGGGGTGGAGCAGTAAGGGTAGAACAGGAAGAGGAGGAACTAGAGCAGAGCTGACAGGAAGTTAGTCACAGAGCAATCAGAGCTGGGAAAGGCAACAGCTAGTGTGCATTGGAGAGCTTGTTTGTGATTTTGTTTAAGGCAGCTGGTTTGTGGGAATTCTAAGAGGGAAGGCTTGGGGATTGTGTTGCCTTTTGCATTGTTTTTGTGTATAGATTTCTTTGTTTCTGTGATGGATTCAGCTTTCTAATGTTTGAATAATTGTTTTGGTTCTGTCTTCCAGGTGGACAGTTCATTGTATTTTGTGATCCAGAATTGTGCTGGCATATTCATGGCTGCCACAGTGCTGTGAATATTGTTTTGGTGCTACAGCAGTCTATCTTTGTTTAGTTTCATATAATTATTTCTATTTACCTTTTTCATATTTCTTTTGTCTTTGAACCTCAAAGTTTTATGCTCCTTTTTTCTTTAAGAATGCTTGGAAATCCTGTATTTCATTAAAGATCTATTCTCCCTCACCTCCACTCCCATCCATAGACTTAAACTCAGTTTTGCTGGTAAAGTTATTCTTGGATATAAATCTATATCCTCTGCCTTTTGCAATATTATATTCCAAGCTCTCCACTCCTATATAGTAATGGTTGCCAAATTGTGGGTGATCTTGACTGTGTCTCCTTGATACTTGAAATTTTATCTTTCTGGCTTTGTTTGTTTTTTTCTTTGTCCTGAGAGCTCTGAGTTTTAGCTGTATGGCTTCTGGTAGATTTTATTTTGTGGTTTTTTTGTTTTTTTTTTCATGAAATGACCTATGAATTTTCTCCATTTCCACTTTGTCCTTAGGTTCTAAGAGATCTGGGAGTTTTTCTTTTAAAGTTTCTTGATATATGATATCTAAGCTCTTTTTGTGTCATGGCTTTCATGACAGTAATTCTTAAATTTCTTCTTCTTGAATTGTTTTCTATTTCCTATGAAATATTTGATATTTTCTTCTATTTTTACAGTTTGGATTGAAAACATTATCCATATATGTTTAATAATTATACATTATTTTTTTCTCTAGCAATCTCATTCCTTCCTTATCTTTAATTACCAAACAATAAAAATTTCAATGTCTTGCTTCATTTCCTCCAGGAAATCCAATTGAATTTGTGCCAAAACTGAATTTTTCTTTGAGGCTTTCCTTCTACGTGTTTTGGAATCATTCCCTACTATACTAGTTTTGTGGTGGAATTATTTTTTTGTTTACTCATTCTTCCAACCTAGTTCTTGAATTGAAACTTGATATTGGAGTCAGGATCTGTGCACTTTCAGGAGGAAGACCTGGGTTGATCCTGTTGTTACTTTTTTGAACAATTGAATATTTTGTAATTCCAAGATCTTATAGAGAGGTCAGGCTAGGGACCTGAAAGCTTTCAGTGTTTACAATGTGTTCTGCCTCTAGGGTGTACTCTGATTGCTCCCAGTTGTGATCTTTATAATTTGTTAACCTGAGTTTGGATCTGAATTATTTAGTGGATTTCTGCTGGACTCAATCATTGGGAGCCTTCACTGGTTCAGAGTGACAGAAGTGCAAGCTCCTCTTTGATCTGGGGTTCATATCCTGATTATTCCTTTGTAGGCTTTAGACTGCTAGAAGCTTAAATCGAGACACTGCTCTGTTTCTATGAGTCTAAGCTACATCACTGATAAACACCACCCTTTAGTAAAGGTCCCTTCCTAATTCTACCTTGCAACAGTGACCCTAGAACTGGTCATAGACAACAAAGTTATCAGATGGCACCTGTTCCTATTTCAGTGCCCTGGTATGAGTTTAGGCTAGTAACCTCTTGGAGCATGGTCTCTTCTTGTGCTCTAATATTTTGTTGCACCACTATGGCCAGGCATCAATCCCAGTGTCCACAGGCCTCTCTGTCTGTTCCTTATGCCAGCCTGGGCTGTAAAAATGACTCAGTGATCCTCTTTCTTTGCTTTTCTCATCAGAATTCCTACTGGTGTATTTTTAGATCTCTGGATTTTTTTTTATTGGTGGGCAAGGAGCTTACAGCTTCCTGCTGTTTCATCATCTTGGCTTCCTCCTCTTGCATATATCAAGCAATTAGGTTAAAACTAACAGTCCCAATGCATTTTGCTCTAGTCTTGTTCCCACTGTAAGGTATGGTTTCATTATTTTGGTTTTGAGCTGCTTTAGGCTTTTGAACAACCATTCTGCTCAAAGATCAATCATGACTAATTGGTTCTCATCACTTGTTTTTAATCTGTGCTCAGCTTAGGCTGCAGGAAGAGGGCTGAGGTTGGGAAGGAAAGAAAAAGGAAGGAACTACAAGCATCAAAAAGTTTCAGAATACATTTTTTTTGGCACTTCAGTGATTTCCCCTTCTCTCTGAATCTTCTCTAGTCCCAGTCACACGGAAAGACTAACGGAATCACAAGTGGGATGTCTATCTTGCCTGGAATGGAAATGATGGAATTATGGACTGGAAGTTGCCTTAAGAACAAATGAAGTAAAAAATTTAGGATGTTTGGAACTGTATGTCCATATACATTTCTTTCCTTTACCATGGTCTTGTTTAACTGCTACCACAAGTCAATATCAGGGAGGCATTAGTTTTATAGATACATAAAAAAATAAAGTTCAAATGGTTTTCAGTCACAAAGGAATGACAAAGGAATTACCTGATATAAGTACCAATTTCTTTCTCCTCTTGAAATACAGATTATCACTCTTAGAAAAGGATTTTGATAGTATAGTTCAGTGTAGTGTAGTATAGGGTAGAGTAGGGTAGCGTAGTGTAGGATAGCATAGTATAGGATAGTTTGGTAAAACATGCACTTAGATGCACACTCTCTTTAAACTATCTTTCAAAGTTAGCTATTTCTGTTCATTAGGTAGCACAGTGGATAGAATGCTGGACCTGGAGTCAGGAAGATATGAGTTCAAATCCAGCCTCAGACACTTGCTGTATGTCCCTAGGCAAGTCATTTAATGCTGTTTGACTCAGCTTCTTCTTCTGTAAAATGAACTGGAGGAGGAAATAGAAAATCATTTTAGTAACTTTACCAAGAAAATCCCAAATTGGGTCACAAAGAGTGAGATATAGATGAAATAACTTAATGAAAATCATTAACTAGACCTCTTTCTCAAAAACACCATGTAAGGGAAGAGAAGGGTGGAGATATGCATGCTTTTGTCAGATGAATATTAAATTGTTAAATTACATACACTGTTTCATAAGCAAAATTAAAATTTTTCAATAGCTTATAACTACCTAATTAGCTATAATTACTAAATTCTTAGGAATTACTAACAAGTAATTTATTAAATAAATTAATAGAAATCTACAATTAAAGAGGTAACAGGAGAAACCACTATTCAAAACTAAAATTTTCTGGTCAATTACAATGATTCAGCTATCATAATCTCCCAAGGTAGAAGGGTTAGAGTTCATTGAGAGCAATAATGGTCAATTTTGGTTTTTATATACATATATATTATATATATAATATTTATAATTTATATTATATATATTTATATATATATTATATATATAAATATAAATAAATAAATATATTATTTTATATATATTAAATATATATAATATATACACACACACATATATACATATATGTATATATGTATGTACATATATACATATGTGTGTATATATACATATACATGTGTGTGTATATATACATATACATATATACATGTGTGTGTGTGTATGTTAGCTTAAAGACAGCTTCGTGTATCTCAGAGTGAAGAAAATCACTTAGCGCTGGGGGTGAGAATAGGATCATTCGCTTCAAATAGGAAAGAGTATCCTCTTAAGGTCATGAATAAAGTATCCAGAAGTATCCTATTATCATTAATACTAGAGGTTATATAGAATGAGGGAAAAGCAAAGTGCACTTTCAGGCAAAAGGATACAGGAAATGCTAAAAGGAAAAACTGGTATATAAGCATGACATGTGTGTGTGTATGTGTATACATATATAAGTATACACACGCTTGCAAATATTCACCAATTTCATTTAGATTGTTAATGTCAATGACATATTATTGGGCAAAATAGGTCCTTTTATTTCATCTTCACTAGTTGAGCATTTGCTGTTTTATTTTTATGTTGATAATTTGGTTTTCTTCTTTCTTTTCTTAATCAAATTAGCCAAGGGTTAAGGAATTTTATTGCTCTCCCTCCTCACCCCTCCTAAAAAAAACTAGTTCCTACTTTTATTTATTAATTCAATGTAATTTCTTTTTAAACTTTCACTTAATCTCCCCTTTGATTTTCAGAATTTCCATTTTGGTGTTTAATTGGAGATTTTTATTTTGTTTTTTCAGGGTTTTTTAGTCATATGTCCAAAACACTGATAAACTCTGCCACTCTTTTATTGCTGTAAGAATTTAGAGATATAAAATTTATTCATACTATTTTGTTATTATTCTGATTATATCCCACAAATCTTGGTATGTTGTCTCATTGTTGTCATTCTCTTTAATAAAATTATTGATTATTTCTATGATTTGTTCTTTGACCCACTCATTCTATAGCATTAAACTATTTAATTTCCAATTAACTTTTAATCCGTGTTTCAAAGACTCTTTATCGAATTAATTTGTATTGCATTATAGCTCAGAAAAAGATACATACCATTTCTACTTTTCTGCATTTGTTTACATGGTTTTTGTGTCATAATACAAGATTAGTTTTGGTGAAGGTATCATGGACGACTGAGAAATAGATATACACCTTTTCATTCCCATTCGGCGTTATCCTCATTTATCTTCTTAGTTTTTTTCTTTCTTATAGTTAGATGTATCTAAGTCTCAGAGGAGTAAATTCAGCTCTCCCATTAGTGTAGTTTTACTGTCTATTTATTCCTATAATTCATTTAACTTTTCCTTTAATAATGTGGATGCTATGACTTTTAACACATATATGCTTAGTATTGATATTAATTCATCTTAAGCAACCTTCTAGCAAAATGCAGTTTTCCTAACTATCTCCTTTAGTTAGATTTATTTTTCCTTTTGCTTTGAGATTATGATTACTATCTCTGCCTTTTTTTTTATTTCAGCTGAAACATAATGGCTTCTGTTGATAGTTTCTTGTTAACAATATATCCTTGAGTTCTTGTATGTAATTTGTTTTTCTATCCTTCTATTTCATCATTGAGTTCACATTCTATTCACATTTACAGTTACAATTGCAAACTATGTATTTACTTACATCCTATTCTCTTATATTTATGCTTCCCTTTTTTTTAATCCCATATACTTCTCAAGTTTGTTTTGCTTCTAACCACTGCCCCCCTTAATCTCTGATCACTCTTATCCCTCTCCTCCTTTTCTTAGTCTCTTTCTCTCCCCCTTCTCTTCTGGGTAGGATTAATTTCTGTATCCAATTGTGTGTATGTATATTGTTCCCTCCTTGAACCAGTTCAGACATGAGTATTACTCACTCCCTTTCTCATTCTTCTCTCCATTGTAAAAACTATTCCTTGCAAACTTTATTTATATGAGACAATTTCCTCCATTACTCTCCTTTTCCCTTTTTCCAGTGTATCCCACTTTCTCATGCTTCCATTTTTCTTTTGAGACCATACCATGTAATAGAATTCCATGCATGTGATGATAATGTTCTGAGGGGTTACATGCTTCATCTTTCCACATAGCAATGAAAATAGTTTAATATTGTTTAGCTCCTTATGCTTCTCACTCATGTTTACCTTTTTAGGTTTCTTTTAAGTCTTGTGTTTGAATGTCAAATTTTCTATTTAGTATTGGTCTTTTCTTCAGGAATGTTTAAAATCCCTAATTCATTAAGTGACCAATTCTCAATTTTGCTGTGCAGGTAATTTTTGGTTGTAATACTAGCTTCTTTGTCTTCTGAATAGCATATATTATTCCCTCTGCTATTTTATAGTGGTGGCTTCCAAATCTTTGGAGATTCTGAGTGTAGCTCCACTTCACTTGAACTATTTCCTTCTAGATGCATGTACTATTTTCTCTTTGACCTGGGAGTTTTGAATTTTGGCTACAAAATATGCCTAGTATTTTTCATTTTGGAATTTCAGGAAATGAGTGATAGATTCTTTCAGTTTGGGCACAGTGGCCTATTGGGGTAAGATATGTGACAGAAGATAAGCTATTTAAATGTGCAAATTATTTCTCAGCAACAATAAAATGGTGTGGGTGAACCTGATCCCTTATTTTGAATGACAAGATAAAAATCTGACAACAGGTGTGAGAACTTAGGTCAATTTATAAATAGAATGGAATAGTTAATGGGCAAAGAGTATGGTTACATCAGGAGTTATGCAAAGAGTATTGTGTTATTTTCTGAAACAGGGCTTCAGTTGTGAAAGTTACTTTATATTTTTATATCTCATTCGTCAAATGATGTCATAATGATGCTCTCTCCAAGCTCTGCTAATTGTTACCTGTTTAACCTTAGCCAAGTCACTTTTTCTCTCTTAAGTTTGTTTCCTCATTTTTTTAAGGGATTGGACTAGATAGACAATTCTCAAAATATGGACCAGGCACTCCTGGAGGACCTTGTGACACTTTCAAAGGGTCTTCAAGGTCAAAATTATTTTCATACGAGCTTTATTTTTAATATGCTAAATATTGATTAACATAACCCACTTAGAGGAAAGCTCTTTGAGGACTATCCTCAATAACTTTTTAATCTGAAAGGGTGCGAAACAAAAACACTTGAGCATCACTAGATTACAAAGTCTCTAAGGAACATTCTTGCCCTTAATCTTATGGTTGTGATATTTACCAATACATCAGCCATAAAGTATATGAGTAAAAGGATTCTAGAATCCTAGAACTTGAGAGATGGAAGAGCCCTTTTGAGTTTTTGATCCTCTCCTTTTCCAGATGAAAGTCCAAAGTTACATGGTTAGTAACTGGAAGAACTGGTACAATAACGTAGGTCCTGTAACTCCTCTTGTGAAGCTGAGTCAAAGAGTTGCTTGCAAAGTCAAATAAAATAATATGAACACAAAATGGTTCAGAGACCTATCAAATTTATTAGAGGCTTGTAGGTTCTCTGAGGTCCTTTCTACAATTTTATTATTTATGTACATTTTCTGCTTAGGCAGTTACTCATAAATATAAATTAAACTTCTATAGTACTTGATACACTTTCAGAAGCACTTTTAGCAATATTATTACTGGTGTGTGTGTTTTATTTTTTACCAGACCCATGATTTCATAGGTGTAAGAAGTGCTCAATGAGGACCTGAGATTGCATATTGGCACATTCTTTGTAATTCATAGACTTAGAGAGTTACCTGAGTAACTGAGAGGTTAAATGACTTACTTAGGATTACAGTCAGTATTTGTAAGAGGCACGACTTGAACCCAGCTTCCCTGACCCAAAGGTATAGTTCTTTTCCCTCTACTATGCTTCCTTTTCAGAATAACTATTAGGATGAAATAAATTCTTTTTTAAAAAATCATTATATTTTGTTTTATAATATTTTATTGATGCCTGAAAAATATTTTTCCCAAAACTACCCATCATAGAACCCTGTCTTCTAAAAAAAAAGATCTTTCTGCATAACATTAATTATATATGCCTCATTCTGCATCTATAGGCCCAAATCTCCCTTGTGAAGTATGGCCTTTAATAAATCTTCTAGAATCAAAGATTGTTCATGGCATTCATATGAATTCTGGCTTCTTTTATTCAACTGAGTTAAATGCTCTTATATATTTAGATATAACTCAGACACTGCAAATTACAACCTATCGGTACCTGTTTATCCTGAGACTCTTGTCCATGTTCTTCCTTAAGTTTGCTATAGCACCCAATATACTGAAGGATACCCTCAATTCCTCTTGACTTTGAAAGATTACCAATGGAGCATTTGGGCTGCCAACCTTTACTTCTCATTCTCAACATGTGACTAGCTCATCTTTTTCAATCAGACATTTCTCTGATATGTTTTACACCTGTTACTCTTCAAAGTTCCTCCTTGCCTACATGTTGCAGCCTGGTTATACCTACCACACACTTCTTGCTCTGGGTAATAAACATTTTCTATTCTTCAGAAACAGTTTTACTCTGTATCTCACTATCATATAACAACACTGTAGGATATTGGTATTAAAAGATGGATATTTGTTTCTGGAAGAAATTTGGGATCACTAAAGGAGTTTTATAATTTCCTGAAGACAATCCAACCCTCCCTCATCTTCCTGCTTAATTAGAGGGATGACTCACTGTCCAGTTTTACTGCCTATTCCAGATGCACATACTAATGGATCTGCATGTACATCATAGCTGAAGCAATAGACACTTCATTTATTTGGTTTTTCCTGTCTGTATGGTCTGGACAAACTCTCTAGTGGATATGGATCTCTTCCAAGAGTCTCTGCAATGTTATGGGACTTGATACATCCAGTATGATGTCATGCATCTGCCTACTGTTCACTCTGTCAGGGCCAACTGCTCTCTACTACACTGAGACAGGATAACTTCCCATACTAAGGTCTGAGCTCTTCTTCCCTATACTGGGACAAAGTGTTGCCAATGTAGTACATCAACACAAGTGGGATCTGCTCCTATTCTCGCTCCCCACCACCCAGCAAAGGCCTGCTGCAGACCTGTGCTGTCACTGTCTTTCAGTGGTGTGTGTGAGGACTTGCACTGCTTAAACCGCCTATGCTGGAGACAGGTGCTGACAGCTAGGGTGTCATGCACTTTAGCTGTCCAGCCTTAACAGTTGATGAGGTCAAGAACTGCTACACCAGGTGGATCAGGCAACTCCAGAAGGACTCTAGCCAATCAAGCCAGGATTTGGGTTGCCTTTCCTGTCAGTGGCCATCTTTTCCAGTGCAAAAATTCCTCCTCCTTCCAGTAAACCTCCACTGAGGGACCCATGAGTTCTTGACCTTACAACTTACAAGGCTAGCGTCAACACTAGGGATGTCTTTGCCCACCTATCAAAGTGGGAGAATAATATTAGAGCCTAAGTTCTGAAAAATCCCCTCACTTGAAGGGTAGAGGAAGGATATTATAGTTCACAGTTCAAGAGTAACAATAGAAACTTTAAAAAACTGATATGGAACCACTGACTTCATGTCAGTTTTTTAAAAGTATAGTATAATTGGCATGTCTTCAGTTCCCAAATTAAGCATTGTCATTTCAAGTACTTTTCCCAGTGGTTTGCACCAAATTTCCTATGACTTTTGAGAATCTATTGGCCTCAAATGCCAAGGTGAAAACAAACAAACCAAATTAAAGAATTCAACAAGCTGTTAGACAATATTAAAATTTCCATGATTTTTTTTTGTTGGTATTCTCTCACTTAGATTGGCATCTCCCTTTTGCTGAGGCCTTGTTGGGCCTCATCTATCTTTGGGGTTCAATTGTCGCTCAGTTCTCACTTGTGGCTCCAATAAGCTACAGCATGTGCGGTAGTCATATCCTGGTCAGAAGCTGGGCTAACCCAGGTTAAGGGTAACCAACAAGCCTCAGACCCATAGATGAGTTAGGAGTATGTCAAATTCATCCATTGCATCCCAGTTGTCCTGACTCTTCTCCTAACACTGGACTTTGATGGCTGTAGAAAAGAGAGTGAAGCCAACAACTTTGTGCAACTCCTCCTCGCTTATATCCAATTCATACTAGTCAAGACATCACCCTGTGAGTCTTTGACTCTTTGAAAACTAAGGATAAACAACCACACCTCTTCATTGGCTGGCTTTGTCCAGGTACAATTATGGTACACCTTGTTCAGCTGCCTTGCCATTTTCAAAGAACCATTCAAAACCTGAAAGTTCTTTCCCCATTTATACACAAATAAGATTCTCTTAAAGATAGCTGGGACCTTCTTTCATTAAGCCTCCCTGCCCTTGCAAGTGAGTAATGATGATCATTAGCAATACAAAGCATCCAAGTTCAACAAGGACAAAGCACACATTTTTTCTTTTTAATTTATCTATTTCTAATGAGGAGAAAAGATCTTATACCCCAAATTTCAATCTCTCTATGCTACTTTTAAAGACAACGGAGTTCTGAAATGCACAGTTCACACAGGGTGTTGCTTAAAATACCAAGCTATGGGGTCAACACACAGGAAGGAGGGCCTAAATTTACCACAAATGTAATCAAAATATAGTTTTTAAGTACTCAGGGAACATTAACACAAATCTCTTCTTGCTAAATGATGAAAGTGGTTTACTCTCTAATCCCCCATGAAGCAACCACAATCTTTAAAGTTATTTACCAGGGGAGGAGCCAAGATGGTGGAGTAGAAAGACACACTTTTGCTAGCTCCAAAACCACAGGCTATAAAATATCTGTAAAGAAGAACTCCTAACAAATTCTGGAGAGGTGGAAGACAAAGAACAACAGAGTGGAGGAGATTTCTGTTCCAGAAAGACCTGAAAAACTCTCACCAAAGGTCCATTGCACACAGGACGAGAGCGGAACCCAGCCCTACCTTGGCCCCGCAGCCCTGGGAGGAACAGGTCCGAGCAGGCTTCAGGGATGGAATCTCTGGTGGCCGCAGGGGTCCCTCCACCCACAGGTGCTGCAGGTGAATGAGAGAGACCTCTGGGCTGTCTGAGAGGGGAGCGGGGTGTCTCCATAACTCAGGCCCCCTTGGGAGGCAGCAGCTGAGGCAGTGGGCAGCCAGAGGCTCCCAGAGCAGGCAGGAGCTCAGCAGCAGCTCCATTATGAAAGGTCTCTGCATAAACCCCCTGAGGGAACTGAGCTTGGGAGGTGGCCCTGCCCCCACCTGAGAACCTGATTTAATTCTGAATAGCAGCCAGGCCAGCCACTGAAAGCCCTGAGGCTGGAGAGCAGCATTGGAATCTCAGACCCCAAGCACTAGCTGGGCAGATCTAGGGGGGAGTGGAGAGGAATCTCAGAAGTCAAGTAACTGACTGGGAAAATACCCAGAAAAGGGGAAAAAAATAAGACCATAGAAAGTTACTTTCTTGGTGACCAGATGATTCAGCCCTTCCTCTCTGTCGAGGAAGAACAATGCTTACCATCAGGTAAAGACATAGGAGTCAAGGCCTCTGTATCCCAAATGTCTGAAATAGATATCCAATGGGCTCAGGTCATGGAAGAGCTCAAAAAGGATTTTGAAAATCAAGTTAGACAGGTGGAGGAAAAACTGGGAAGAGAAATGAGAGAGATGCAAGAAAAGCATGAAAAATGGGTCAATACCTTGATAAAGGAGACCCCAAAGAATGCTGAAGAATTGAAAAATAGGCTAACTCAATTGGCAAAAGAGGTTCAAAAAGCCAGTGAGGAGAAGGATGCTTTAAAAAGCAGAATTAGCCAAGTGGAAAAAGAGGTGCAAAAGCTCACTGAAGAAAATAGTTC
>JAQQSK010006788.1:0-14269 GCA_028658325.1 Potorous gilbertii
CCAGAGAGATGAGAGGCCAAATGACCACACCAACCTCAAAGCAGGGAATGATGACAGAGGAGACACAAAGAGAGAGGTCATTAAAAGGAATCAGCATTGACTAAGGAATCTCCTTTAATATCTCCATTATCACACACACATGTAATACACACAAAATTGCTTTGTCTCGTTTTTCCTTCACATACCAAGCCACCTAGAAACACTCAGAAGCCTAGAGATTTCACATACAGGGACTGAGTGGCCCAGTTAACAGCATCTCAATTCATCTCCCTGTCAAGAGATGAGAGATTAAACCTTGGACAATGTATTCAACTGACATGTTAACAGAATTTTTAGATTTTTCTCTGTTAATTGTTTATATATAATTGAACTCTGGGGAATGAAGGGAGGGAACATAAGGTCTTGCTCACCAGCCCAGCTAGACCAGAGCCCTAGCTCAGTGATTCGGTGCACATCAGGGGTTAAAAAGAAATTTATTTAACTGAGTGCTAGAAACATGCCACAGGATAGCTTTGGCACTAGCTCAGGCTGTGTCTCTCACTCCTGGTAAAGTAAAGAGATCCCCAGAGCAGGATGGGTCCTAAGCCCTGGGTTTGCCTTAAACTGGGTTAGTAAACCAGATGTATGACCCTGGGTATGGCATTTCCCCTTTCTGGGACTTAAATATCAGAAAATCATAGGATAAGAGTCTTAGAACTGGGAGGAACCCTAGCTATCACCTAGTCCAACCTCTTCATTTTTCAGATGAGAAAACTGAGACCTAAAGAGAAAAAGTGATATACTGATAGCCAATAGAACCGATGTTTGCATGCAGGTCTGCTGACTTCCAACTGAGGCTTCTTTTCACTATGACACACTATCCTCTCAGCCTAAAGAAGGAGTTTGGACAAGATAGACAGTGGGAAATGGAGAAAACAGCCATGGGTTCTGAAACTGTTTTGAAGGGAAGGAATTAGAAGTCTGTCTCATGTTAGGCTGGCAGCATGATGTGGAAGGGTGGCCATAGCTAGTACTTCTGGTGCCCGGGTAGGCCAAACATCACCAAAAAAAGTCCTCTCCTCCCAGAAAAATAGAGTAGTTCGAATTGAAAATAACACTCCTTCACACCTGTGTTTCTTTCATTTTCCTTCTGTCTTTTCCTTTCTTCTCTCCTTTTTGTCACCCTTTCTATATCGTTTCCCCAGCCCAGAATCCTAGATGGTCTTTGCTCCTTACATAGAGAGGGGTATTGGGAGCATAGAAAGCTGAGGGAAGCTCATGCATATTCCAGCCACTATCAGACCTATCATTTGTGCTCCGCATTAATATGTATGTGCGTAAACATGTTGGTACACATACCCTTAGCCATCCCCCAGTGTGTGGGGAGAGCTCTGGGGCTGGGGTCAGGCTGATATCTGCTGGGATTCCCAGAGAAGGTGGAGGATGCTGCTAAAATAACCCTATAATCCCCCCATGGCAAGTGAGAGAGAGTTGATTGGAAGCCTCAGGGAACAGATAGGGCCGTATTGACTCTGGTGTGTCAGAAAGGCCCAGGAGAAAGCAGGGGGACCTTGCCCCTATCTCCTCCCTCAGTGGTTTCCCTCTCCCCTACACATCTTAGCATCTCTCTTGGCCTGCTGCATTGGGGTTCTTTGTCTCCCCGCTTTCTCTCTCTCCTCTAGGAAGTCTGTGAACACCTGCAGGAAGGAGATGTGTATATTTATAAACTTTAGAAGTCTGGCTTCTCCCTAAATCCAGAGTCCCCTGGAAGTCTCACCAGGTGTAGCTGAAAAGGGTCCTATTGTTTTAAGAAAGTTGTGGTAACCATCTGGGCTGGGATCTGTAGGGGCCACAGCTTGGTCATTGGAGCCTGGGACTGCCTAGAGATCTGAACTCCTCCCTCCAGCTATGAGGAGAACCCCTTTGATTTGTGGAGATGATATCAAGACAAGTTATCCCTCTTGCCATTTTGTGTTTGGGGTTGGGGGGGGCCCAGTCAATAGCAGACAATAAAGTATTATTTTGCAGGCCAGACCCTTTGCGTGGAACCCTGATTGATGGCTTTAATTTCTGCCTCTCTCCCTCTGGCGGGCTGTGTGACAGACGCTCCTCTTGGATTTTTTTCTTTTTTTTTTTTTGCTGTGCCTCGCTCTCCTTGGCGCCAGAGGCGTTAAATAAAACGACATATTTATTATGTCAGATTTACTTGACAGATTGCAGGGCAGTATGTTTTATGTGAATGGTTTCTTAAATGGTTACATACCATTACATGTTGGGGAGAGGGGGCGGTGCAAATGCACAAAAACACACATCTGTCTGTATATTGCACGCTGAGCCAATCATAGCTCTTACCGATTCCTCAAAAACAAGCTGAATTTAAATGTTATGTTTTCAAATTTATTATTTGGGATAGCATCAGAAGAAATGATTAAAGTATGGGTATTTTCCATGAGTACCCAGTGAATCTGACAGAAATTCAGGGGCATTCAAAGTCTTCCACAACCTGGTTTTACCTCATTTCCTGTAAGTCCTCAAACTGATCAGTATCTTTATTGTCCTGTACAACTTCAGGCTCATTCTTTCCTCCCTGTCTTTGCCCACCCTTTTCCCCCACCAAAAAAGATGTACCATCTTTCCTCTCTTCTTACTTGTATGAATCTTGCCTAACCTCCAAGACTTCAACAGACAGAATCAGAGAATTCTGATTGCAAGGACCTAGCCAACCATTTAATTTAACCCATATTAGAAAAAAAAAAACATCTCCACTACAACGTACCCCCCAATTGACTACTATATACAGTTATCCTTTCCATATCATGGAGGTTAGGGGCACAGTGCCCCACAATCTGGAAAATCCACATAAAATTTTTTGGCCCTTTCTCCATACCATAGAAAAATCTGAATTATTATGGTATTAAAAGATAAAATATGTTGATATTACACAATAGCATACATATATTTTATGCATTTCTGAGTTTCTAAACTTTTCCTGTGTCATCTACTGGCCTTTGTGTGTCAACTGCAGCTTCTGTAAAACCTCCCCCACAAAATTCCCATTTGATTTCTTATACCAATCCACAATATATTGAAATTGCAATGGGGAAAGTCGCAATGTGGAAAGGATAACCGTACAGATGCCAGTCATTGTGGGGTATCAAATGAAGTAAGACCTGCCCCTGCTTTCATGGTGCTTATAAGGGAGAATAAGACAAATGGAAAAATAAGCATAATGTAAGCTATCATATGATAAAAGGCAGTTTGATGTAGTGGTGAGAACGCTGGATTTGGAGTTCAGTCTCTGACACATTCTAGCTGTCCAAACCCTGATAAATCACTTCATCTCTTCATACATCACACTACTCCCTAAGTCCTACCAACTGAACCTTCTCCTCCTTCACCTTGGTGAAGGGAGTTTCTACATTGACTTCTCCCTCCACTGATGAAATCATGGCCTGTATTCTTGAACTATGGTAAGGTCCCAACATGATATCAGAGATTTGATTCTAATATCATGGAAGGGACATTTGAGATTATCTAACCCAATTCTCTTTTACCAAAGGGAAACCAGAAGCCCTAAGAAGTTAAACAACTTGCCCAAGGTCACACAGGTAAACAACAGAGCTGAGATGGGAACCCAGCTCCTCTGATTCCAAATCCAGTACTCTTCTCACTCTACCCCACAAGGCATATGGGAATATTTCATGGAAGAGGAAGAGGAGGAAGAGGAGTAGGTCTCAGAACTGATTCTTAAAACAGTAAAGGATTTCAAGCAGTGAATACATTCCTTCAATAAACATTTATTAAGTGCCTACTGTGTGCCAGGCACTATGGTAAGCACAATGTACTATTCCAGGCCCAGTACATAGCATGCAAGAAATCTGGGAGACAGGAAAGCATAGGATGAGACTGGTAAACATCAGATAATCTAGATTTAATGGAATGGATGTTGTATGAGGGGGATGAGTATGTAACAAGATTTGACAAGTGGGCTGGAACCAATATTGTGGAGGACTTGGGATGTCAGACTGAGGGGTTGTTTGTTTGTTTTAACAAGGGGCCACGGAAGGGTTTAATACAGCAAAAGAATGTGGTCATGGCTATATATCAGAAGGATGACTCTGGTAGCATGCGGAAAATGGATTACAGAGGGGAAAGCCTGGAGGCAGGAAGATCAGTTAGGAGGCTGTTCAAATAACCAGGGTAAAAAGTCATGGGGGCCTAAGCCAGGATGGTTGTTACAGGAGTAGAAACCAGATGGATGCAAGATATTTCACAAATAGAATAAGAAGTTGGTAACTGTATATATTTGGAGCTGAAGAGACAGGGAAGAGGCAATCATGATTCCTGAGATTTTGAGCCTTAGGCAAAAAGAGAATAATGGTGCCATGGTCTGAGATCACTTCCAGTTTTAAATCTATTATCTCCACACTTGTATAAGTACTTCAGGAGAGATAGATGCACATGGATACCAGATCTCAGCACAGATTTGTGGCTGGGAGAAGCCAAGGAGGCAGGACTCACAGCTGTCCAAAGAGACCATCTGTCCCTTTGTTATGTGACCATGTGTGATGCAACTATGATGTGACTATGTCCTCCTCCATCACCTGTTCTGCTCTTTTCCCACAGGGGTTCATGGACAAAGCTTCAGGGTTACTCCTAGGGGTTAATTGTAAGACTCAGGATCAGTTTAGAGACACCTAGAATCTAGAACCATAATTAAAGCATATCAGAAGCGGAAACCAACTTCAAGACTCACTCTTCTAGCCTCCTTGTGTTACTGAGACTTCACAAAGGGAAGTGGTATTCACCAGACCATTTGGCTAGTAAATGGCCAAGCCAGGAATCATACCCCACCAAACAACACCATCCAGGGCACTTTTTACTGAACCTGATAATTATAGAACACAATTTTTTAGCATTGGAAAAGATCTCAACTCCACCTAGTTCAACCCATACCTGAAAGACTTCTCTGCTGCCTCCAGGGTCTCTCATTTTACATTTGGTCAGCGCTTGACACTTCACAGCTTTGCTCACTGGTGCTGATTCTGCCTTCTGGGGCCAAATAGAAGTCCAGTCCCTCTGTCACATGACAGCCCTTCAAATCATTGAAGGTGGCTGTTATGTCTTCCCTAAACAAAAGCAATTGCTATTTACACTTACTCTGAGTCATTAGGGCCTAAGCAGTGACCAAATGAGGCTTGGGCTGGGACCTATCATAGATTAATCAATGTGAACCAGAGTGATTTGGGTTTAAGGTTTGGTCCTTAAGAAAAGAATCTAGTTCCTAAACCTCAAGATATCTTGAGAGGTTTCAGCAAACCTCCTAAACACCCTCAATTCTTTCAAGGGATCATCATTTGATCGACCCCCAAATAAATGCAGCATATATAGGGCAAAGTCCCAAAGGCCATGACATAGAAAAAGCACCTTTCAAACCCAGAAAAACTGACAAAGTGAGGCAAGAGGTAAATACCATCTGTCGTGGATATAGCTCTTTACATAAATTATCTTAGTTAATATATACTCAATATACTCAAAACAACCCTGTGATGCCTATAGATATTATGCCTATTTTACAGATGCAGAAACTGAGAGTCAGAGAAGTTAAGTAACTTGCCCAAGATCATACTACTAGTAAATGGGCAAGAAAGCAATTGAACCCAAGTCTTCCTTGACTGCAAGCATTTATTAAGTACCTACTATGTGTCAGGTATTGTGCTAAGGACTAAGCATATGGAAAGGAAGGAAGGAAAGAAGGGAGGAAGGGAAGGAGGAAGGAAGGGAGGAAGGAAGAAGTAAAAGATGATTGAGAATCAAGCAATGTAGGAAAAGAATGAGGAAACAGTAGAGGGAACAAGTGAGCCTGGCTGGAATGGGAAACTTGGAGATAGGAGATTAATCAAATGACCTCTGATCTCCATTTCAACTCAGAAAATCTAAGGTAATTATTCTGAAAACTTTAGGAAAGTATAATCTAAAGGTTCTTCTTCCAATGTGTGAAATTCCAGTGTGGGTCACCAGGTGACTATCAGCCAGTCACTCAGCAAAGATTCATTTGGTGCCTGATACGTCCCAGTTTTCACCTTCCTGAGGTTGTGGTCCTCCTTAAGAATGAAGGACAAACAACAACCTGTGAGGAGTAGGAGCTGCCCCAATGGAACCTAACTGGCCAGTTCCAGTTGGGCAATGCAGTGCCTTCCTTCCTTCCTTCCTTCCTTCCCTCTTTTTCCCTCTCTCCCTCCCACCTCTCCCTCTGTCCATATAAGGTGTCATACCCTTATTTGTGGGTGCTCTGCCAAAAGGAATGTAAATTTTGATTACTGAAACCTCTCAAGATACCTTGAGGTTTAGGAGCTAGATTCTTTTCTTAAGGACCAAACCTTAAACCCAAATCACTCTGATTCACATTGATTAATCAATGATAGGTCCCAGCCCAAGCCTTATTTGGTCACTGCTTAGGCCCTAATGACTCAAAGTAAGTGTAAATCACAATTGCTTTTGTTTTGGCCAGGGTCTTCTCCTCCCAGGTAGACTCTTTCTAACTAGGTAAAAGAGGTCATTTTTTGCCTCATTTCTTACCTAGCCTTAACTTTGTTTTGAGTGGGGGAGGGCTGTGCAAAGTCACCAGCTTCACTTCTCCTCCAGAGTCCTAACCCTAACCCCCTACCTAAAGGCTCTCTTCTGATCCTTCCTGGCTAAAGAGTGATTATCAATAGTGACTGTTGCTGTTTCCCTCCCAGCCTGATGTCTTTCTTTTCTTTGCCTTGTTAAAGGGATCATCCACTGGCTACTTCTTAAACAAGCCTATTCAATGAATGGGAGTTGCCTCACCCTAGGTGAGTACCTGCAAACACCTTGGTCTCCCACTGCATCCAGGGCCATCTCCAATCATCCTGATGAATATCTGGTCACTGGATCCAAATGACTCTGGAGGAGAAGTGAGGCTAGTGACCTTGCACAGCACTTCCTCACTCAAAACAAAGTCAAGTGCAAATCATGTCACCATTTCTCTGATGGTATGGTCTTCTTTGGCAACAAAGGATGAACACAACAACAACAACAACAACAACAACCTAGCCTTAAGCACTAACAAGTGTGGCCTCAGTCAAAGTGAGAGCTCAGAAAGAGCTTAACTTAACTTAAAAAGGCCAAGGTCTCCCACTGCATCTGGGATCATCTCCAGTGGTCCTGATCTGTATTTTACCATTGGCTCCAGAGGGCTCTGGAGGAGAGAGTGAGGCTGATAACTTGGCACAGTCCTGCCTCACTTAAATCCAATTCACTTGCAAGTCATGGTATCACCTTCCTGCTATCATAGTCCTATTTGAGAATGAAGGACAAGCAACAGGAAGCTATTTCCCAGGCACTGTTCTGGGAACTTGATGTGCAATCATAAAGATGAAACAGCCTCTGTCCTTAAAGAACTTCCATTCTATGGGGAACAGTAGCATGTTCACATCAGTGTATGCACAATCAGTACAAAGTGATGAGGGAAGAGAGTCTTATAATTACTCCTCAAGAGTAGTCTGCAGTTGTGGGGAGCAGGTAAAACCCAGTGTAGGAGGAGGTGGTTTTGAGTTGAGTTTTGTAGGAACCTAGAATTTTAAGAATCAAAGGTGAGGACAGAGCCCCTTCCAGGCCCAAGGAATGCAAAAACATGTAGACAGAAGATGGAATATTGTGTCAGGAACAACAAGAAATACCAGAGGAAGAGTGGTTATAGGTAATAAGCCTGGAAAGGTAGGTGGGAGCCTTGTGGTGAATGACAGTGATTTGGTCCTAGAAATAATAGGGAGGAGTCACTAGAATTTATTGAGCAGGAGAGTAACATGGTAACTTTAGGAAAATAATATGACCTCAATAGCTAGTATTTATTGAATAAATGAAAGAATTTTTATTTATTGAATAAATGAAAGCCTCAGCAGGGAGACCAATAGGAGGTCATTGCAACAAGCCAGGTGAGCCTGAACTAGGGAAATCACTGTTGTTGCCTGTTCTTTGTTCTCAGAGAGAACCACAAAGAGGAAGGTGATGCCATGATTTGTAAGTGAATTGAATTTAAAGAGGAAAGGTTGTGCAAAGTCACCAGCCTCACTTTCTCCTCTGGAGCTATCTCTGATCAGTGGCAAGATATAGATCAGAATGACTGGAGAAAGCTCCGACTGAGAGGAGTCCAATATGAAAGATTCTGGGAAGCAAGTGTGTGCTAGTAAATGTTTAACAATAGAGCTGAAGAGAGGGGGTGTGTGAAAAAAAAGATGTTCACCCAAGATTAATCTGCATTATTAAGACTTTTTTAAGTCTACACAATTAACAAAACAGTAAGTCAAGCCCTTATTTGCTGCAATTGCCAATTTCTGATAGAACTGGCCCCAGCACTTGCCTGCTGTGAAGGTGGAATCACCAAGACTTGGCAACCAGTTGGACATGAGCCATGAGGGAGAATGATTTCCAAGGAAGGATGGCATGCCCTCAACAGAAAGGGAAACTATTCAGAAGGATTAGGAATAGTTTTGGGGGGTGAAGTCCATGAGGTGTAATTAACTGAGCATTTCCACACAATTTGGTCACTGTTGCTTTTTTTTTAAGATGGCATATTTTTTTACTAAAGTACTTACATATTCTGCTATTTGCTTTAATTATGAAGTGTAACCAAAGAAATATAGCAGGGCAAAATTTGAAGAAATGCACACCTAAGTCCAAGATGGTACCCTCCCTTGTTTTATCTACTACTGCTTAACAGCTTTGGTTTTCTCAAGTGTAATGGTGCCTGTTCTAGGAGGACTTTGAGATCAAAGTAGCTGCAGTGGCTCACAAGCGAAATTTACTTTTAGTCTTTTCTCCTTGGCTTTGATTGACCTGTTCTATGGGTTTGGAGATGTTGAAAGACCTGATCATAGACAGAGCCACTTCTGATGTTTTATTCCTGGACTTCTCTTCAGGAAACCAACTCCTTACAAACATGGCAGTCAATTTGATGGGATGGAGATCAAGGGCAGACTGACGGATGAGGTTCAACTCTGACCTAGAGTTCTACAGAGTTAGAAGCAGCTAAGCAATACAGTGGATAGAGCCCTTGGTCTGAAATTAAGAAGAACAAAGTTCCAATCTAGCCTTGGTACTTCCTAATGTAACCTAGCGTGAGTCAACATAAGCCTCCGTTTCCTTCAAAACAAAATGTGAATGATAGTAGTACCTACCTCACAGTAGATAGTGAGGGTCACCATGAGATAAAGTTTGTAAGCACTTCGCGCAGTGCTTGGCACATAGATAAAATGCTTGTTCCCTCTCATTGCACTAAATGGCCCTTCCATCTATACTGAACCAGTCCAAAGCTGGATTTACTTACTAGGGCAGCCCTCTAGAATTTGTCCCACTCACAATCCAATATGATTTCCCCAATACTCAGCCAATGGTCTGAGCAGATCAGTCTTCTCATCTCTTTCACAAATTGTATTCTTTCCTCCCTCTTTACTCATGCGGGTCCCTCCACCTGAAATGCCCTCCTCCCTTCTCTTAACCCTGTAAAATTCTTGCCATCTTTGAAAACCCATCTCAAATTCTGCCTCTTCCAGAAAGCCTGTCCAGAAGCTCACACCGATCTCCCCATCCCTTGAACTACTCCAACATTAAGAATCTAAATGAAACACACTGTCTTCTGATTTTGAAGATGCCATGTTTATCGATCAAATGACCTCTGGCCTCCCTTTCAACTCTGAGAATCTAGAATAATGTTTGTATTCTCTGATTTTTCTACCAATTTCTACCCATATGAATTTCAAGTTGAGACTAACTTTCTAAGGTCAGACCTGAGTCTGCTCCTCTTATTACAAGGCAATACTGTGTACACCAGTTGTTCATTAAATATTTGTTCAGGGTACTGAATTTCCCCCATCAGTAGCCTCTTCCCCATACTCTCCCTCCCCCACCCCCATATATTTCCAAAGAGCAATAATAGTAATGGCTGATATTCACTTTGAAGTTTACGAAGCATCACAACAACCCTATGAGGTAGATAGGGTATCCAACACCCCATTGTACAGATAGGGAAACTGAGGCTCACAGAGATGAAGTGACTTGCTTGTGGTCACACAGCTACTGGGGTGTCAGGTCGGAACCCAGGTCTCTTCTGACAAGAAGCCCAACACCTTTTCCACTACATCATGCTGTCCTAGATTTTTAAAAATAGCTCCCATTTATATAACCCTTTAGGTTTTGTCAAGCTCTGGTATACCATGAGAATTTGTGTAATTGTCATTTTTGCTAGACTTCTCCCCTGCCCCAGGAATCACCAAACAATTTAGGGGAACCAGAGAGCCCTGAGTTGAAGCTAGTTGCTATAGTGATCCCAAAGCTCCCCTGATTTGTTCCATGTTTACTCAACCAGAATCGGTATGAACCTGTTTGTATATATCATGTGAAAGAGAATGTATGCATGTACATGTATATGTGTTTATGGGAGTAAGAGAACAGATGTGTGTGTGTCTGTGTATATGGATACTTCTGTGTATATTCACCAATTGTGTGTGCATGTGTCTATGTGTACTCATGTCTGTTCATGTACAAGGGAAAAAGTATCTGCCTCCCTGTGTCTACATAAGGGGACAAGTATACATTTAAATACAAGCGCATGCCAAGTCAACAAGCATTTTTAAGTGCCTACTATATACCAAGCACTGTGTTGAACACTGGGGATACAAAAGTAAAACACAGGACCTGCCTTCAAGGAGCTTATAATTAAATGGTATAGGGAGGGGAAGACAACAATGCAAACAACTATATATAAATGAGATGTAGAAAGGATAAATTGAAAATAATCTTAAAGGAAAGGCATTAGCATAAAAGGAGGCTGTGCAAAAGACTTTTTGCCGAAGGGGAGATTTTAGCTGATGTTTGAAGGAAGCTAGGGAAGATAGGAGGCAGAAATGAGGAGACAGAAAAGTGAAATAAAAGTTGGCATAGGACAGCGGGGGCGGGGCACTGTAATGCACAGAGCACCAGTCCTAGAGTCAAGAAGACTCATATTCCTGAGTTCAAATCTGGCCTCAGACATTTACTAGCAGTGTGATCTTCGGCAAGTCATTTAACCCTGTTGGCCTCAGTTTCCTTATCTGTAAAAATGAACTAGAGAAGGGAATAGCAAACCACTCCAGTATCTCCCTAAATGGGGTCTCAAAGAGTGGACATGACTGAAAATGACTGAACAACAAAAATTATAATAGGTAGAATTTTTATAGGGCTTTCAAGTTTACAGAGTTCTTTGCATATGTTACATCATATGTTTATCAGATATGAAAATGCCTATAGTGGGAGACTGGAGTACTTTTGGGTTGCAGAAAATGTAGAGGGGAATAAGGTATAAGAAGAATGAAAAGTGAGGAAATAGTCAGATTAAGAGCTTTACAGAAAATTTTATATTTGTCCTGGGGTGACAGGGAGCCACTGGATTTTATTGAATAGGAGGATGACATGGTCAGACCTGTGTTTTAAGAAGATCAGTTTCACACATGAGTGGAAGATTGACTGAAGCAGGGAGAGATGAGGAAAGGAGACCAATTAGAAGACTGTTACAGTAGTCAAGAAGTGAAATGATGAAAGTCTATACTATGCCGTATCAGGGAAGGGGATGTAAATGAGAGAGGTTATAAAGTAAAGTTGGCAAGACTTGGCAATAGATTGAATATGGGGGTGAGAAAGAATGAGGAATCTCATCTAGGTGATGAGCCTGGGTGACTGAGAGGATGGTAGTGAGCATGACAGTAATAGGAAAGTTGAGAAAATGAAAAAATTTGGAAGGAAAAATAAAGCCTTCTGGACATGTTGAGTATAAGATGTCTATGGAACATCTAGTTCAAGATGTTCAATAAGCAGTTAGAGATGCAAGACTGAAAGTCAGGAGAGAGGTTAGACCTGAAAAATAGATCTGCCTAGAGATGATCATTGAATCCATGAGAGCTGATGACATCACTAAGTGACGAAAACAAGAAAAATAGAAGAAGGCTCAGGCCAGAGCCTTGGAGAATACTTACTCAGTACTACCTGAAGATCCAGTAAAGAAGAATGATGAGTGATCTGATAGGTAGGAAGACAACCAGGAGAGAGAAATGTCATGAAAACTTAGAAAAGAGTTTCAAGAAAAGGGTAATTAATCAGTGTCAGAGAATGCATAAAGGTCAAGGAAGATAAAAGATTGAGAAAAGTCTATTAGGTTAAGTAATTAAAAGATCACTGGTAACATTGAGAAGAGCAGTTTCAGTTGAATGATGATGATAGAAGCCATACTGCAGAGAGTTAAAAAGAGAGTGAGAGGGAAGGAAATGAAGCCACGATTGTAGATGGTCTTCTCAAGAAGTTTAGCCATGAAAGGAAGAAAGGCAATAACTTTCAGGGATAGACAGATCAAGTGATGTTCTTTTGAAGATGGGGGAGACATGGACAAACATTTGTAGGCAGCAGGGAATTAGCTGTAGACAGGGAGAGATTGAAGGTTAGTAAATGAGTGAGGATGATAGAGGGGACAATCTGTTAAAGAAGACAGGATGGATGTGATCACTGTGCACGTAGAAGAGTATTCATTGGCATGAAGAAGGGCTGCTTCTTCATGTGAGACAGTGTGAAAGAAGAGATAGTGAGTAAGTGATATGAGATGAAGAAGGGACGAGAAAGGGGAACAGATGACCCCAATTTGTTCACTGTACCATGAGGCAAAGTTCTCAGTTGAGACAGTGGGGGAGGAAAGAGCTATGAGAAGTTTGAGAAAGAATGAAAAGATTTGAAAAAGCCAATTTCTATATTCCTATGAATGTGTTTAAGAAGTTAAGCATGCATATGCAGATATGTATATATGTATATGTGTGTACACATATGTACACATATAAATATGTCGTGTATATGCATGTAAGAGGTGCTATGTGGCTTAGTGGATAGAGTGCTAGGTCTTGAGTCAGGAAGATGAGTTCAAATCCAGCCTCAGACATTCACCTACTGTGTAACCCTCAACAAGTCATTTAACCTCTATTTGCTTTAGTCCACTAGAGAAGGAAATGGCAAACCACTCTCATATCTTTACCAAGAAAAACTCATGGATAGTATTGGTGTATTATGGTCCATAGGGTTACAAAGAGTCAGACACAACTGAACAATAACATATATGAATATATATATACATATATATATATATATATATATGTACACACACACACATATAAATGATTAAGGTCACTAAGTGACTTTCTGGCTAGAGCACTGGTCTTGGAATCAGGAAGATTCATCTTCATGATTTCAGATCCAGTCTTGGGTGTTAACTAGCTGTGTCACCCTGGGCAAGTCACTTAGTTCTATTTGCCTTACTTCTTCATCTGTAAAATAAGCTGGAGAAGGAAATGGCAAACCACTCCAGCATTTTTGCCAAGAAAACTCCCCAAAAAGGGGTCCCAAAGATTCAGACATTATCAAAAATACTGAACTACAACAAAATATATGGCTAATTGTATAGATGTGGCCTTTTCTTCCATTGAACTCAACAGTATGTGGCTTGTAGGCTTGGAGATCAATGGATAAGCTCAGATGCCTCCTGCCTGCTCCTACATTCTTTTATTCCTTTTTTTAAAAATTATTTATTTGTTTGTTTTTAGTTTTCGACATTGACTTCCTGCTCCTATATTCTTTGAACTGGTTCTGGGCTTCAAAAACTCAGAACCAACTCAGCCTGCCCCATTGGCATACAGTAGAAAGTGCTAGAATATCTTGATTTCAATCTCAGTTCTGTTACCTGAATGACCTCAGATAAGCTATTTAATCTCTTTGTGCCTCAGTTTCCCAACTATAAAATGAAAGAAATGAACTAGACCAGGGGTGGGAACCTTCAGTCTTGAGGCCACAAGTTTGTGTTTTTGTTTTTGTTTTTTTTTATTATTTTTTTTTAATGTTTTACAATCACTTCCTTAAAATTAAGATTTTTATCCCCCCCACACCTTCCCCCCACTACTCCCCTCCCTCCCCATGACAGCATACAATTCTGTATAGGTTCTACATATACTTTCCTATTGAGTATATTTTCACTATAGTCATGCTATGTAGTTGCATTAAAATAAATGGAAGACATCATATAACAAATCAAAAACATAATACACTAAAACATAGACACACACACAAACATGATCTGCTACATTCTGCGAATGACTTCCATATTTCTTTCTCTGAGGAAGGCATTTTGCCTTAGAAAACCATCATTGGTTTTTTTTTTTCAGTAAGTTCTTGTGTTATTACAAAGTTCCAAGTCTACCAGAAA
>JAQQSK010006789.1:0-14269 GCA_028658325.1 Potorous gilbertii
CCTGTCTAACTTGATTTTCAAAATCCTTTTTGAGTTCTTCCAAGGCCTGAGCCCATTGAATACCTATTTCAGATGTTTGGGATACAGAGGCCTTGACTCCTATGTCTTTACCTGATGGTAAGCAGTGTTATTCCTTATCAGAGAGGAATGGCGGAATCATCTGGTCACCAAGAAAGTACCCTTCTATGGTCTTATTTTTTTCCCCCTTTTCTGGGCATTTTCCCAGCCAGTTACTTGACTTCTGAGATTCCTGTCCACCTTCACCTAGATCAGCCCAGCTAGTGCTTGGGATCTGAGATTCAAATGCTGCTCCCCAGCCTCAGGGCTTTTGGTGGCAGGCCTGGCTGTTATTCAATGGAAGCTTAAGTTCTGGTGCTCAGGTGAGGGCAGGGCTGCTTCCCAGGCTCAGTACCCTCAGGGGGTTTATGCAGAGACCTTCAGTAATGGAGCTCCTGCCTGCTCCGGGAGCCTCTGGCCACCCGCTGCCTCTGCCACTGCCTCCCCGGGGGGCCCGAGTCCTGGAGACACCCCGCTCCCCTCTCAGCCCGTCCAGATGTCTCTCTCAGTGACCTGTGCATCTGTGGGTGGAGGGATTTTCGTGGCCGCCAGAGATTCCGTCCCTGAAGCCTACTCGGATCTGCTTGCTCCTCTCTGTGCCATGCGGCCAGGGCAGGGCTGGGCTCCGCTCCCGTCAGGTGCACGATGGACCTTTGGGGTCAGTTTTTCAGGGCTCTCTGGAACGGAAATCTCCTTCACCCTGTTGCTGCACGGCTCCACTCTTCCAGAATTTGTTGGGAATTCTTTTTGTAGATAATTATGGGCTGTGGGTTTGGAGCTAGCCTATGTGAGTCTTTCTACTCCGCCATCTTGGCTCTGCCCCCCTAAATGGCCTTTTCAAGGCATTTAACCACATAGGGCCGAAGAGATATGGGACAATAATTAGTAGGAAAAGAAAAATCATATGTGGATATTTTTTGGGATGAGAGAGATGTGGACATGTTTGTAGGCATTATGAAAGGAGCCAGTACAGAGGGAGAGATTGAAAATAAGTGAAAGAGTGAAGATGAATCAGGGGACAGTTTGCTGAGGGAGATGAGATGGAATGGCATCATTTAAAGAAATAGAAGTGTTAACTTTGATAACTCTTGATAAAGAAGTGATAAAACCATTTTTTGCTAAGACTTGGCTGGGTATAATCTGCCAATTACAACAGATATAAGGGGGTGGGGATTCAAGAGAGAAGGATGGTGTAGAATTGGATTGATTCACAAAGGCTTCAAAATGTGAAAAGGAGGAGAGTGGTTAGGATAGGGGAGATGGCCTGAAAAAGAATTGAGGAGATGGCCTGAAAGAGAATTGAGGGGTCAAAAGATTATAGGTCACAGTGGGGATGAAGAGTAGGGCTTTGTAAGAAAGGCAGAAGAAGCCTTGAAAAGTCAATAGATCGTGGTTGGATAAAGGGAATTTGGAACTCTTGAACATATATGTTGTACATTTGTGGGTGGTAGCGTAGCATGATTAAGGGTATGTAAATCTTTGTGTGTCTGAGTTGGGGTGGAAAATGAATAGATTGAGGAACTGAATGATTAAGATATTTGAGGGAGAATAATTTTGTATATTGAAGTTCACTAGTGTGTGTGTATATCTATCTATCTAACATGTATGTGTATATATACATACATAAGCATATGTGTATGTGTGTGTGTGTAAAGAAAAATGGTGAGCCAGGTACTGAACTCTTGGTAAAGAGGGAGAGTGACCTGGGGGTCTGTACACACCAGCTATTAGGATTTTGATTG
Organism: Potorous gilbertii; assembly: GCA_028658325.1. Classification (NCBI taxonomy): domain Eukaryota; kingdom Metazoa; phylum Chordata; class Mammalia; order Diprotodontia; family Potoroidae; genus Potorous; species Potorous gilbertii. Next base: position 1,800 of record JAQQSK010006789.1, read on the forward strand.
GGTGATTAATATGAATGGCATGAATCTCAAAGGAAGACAGATGGCAGGAGTAGGGAGATAACCTAGAAGTGGCAGTGGGGAGTAAGAAGTATTCAAAGTTCCCCACCTTGACCAGTGAACTAAGAACAGTGAGCAAAGGTACAGCCAGCACTGGAAAGCGTGGTCAGAGGTCTATGTCATCTGAGGTGAACCAAGTTTCAATAAGAGGTATGGAAGTAGCTGGAAGGAATGGGAGAGGAAAAGATTTAGGATGACGGGAAGTTTGTTGCTTGTAGAATAGAATTCCTTATGGCACAGTGGAAGGGCTGAGTGTTATTTGTTTGAAACTTTGGTCTATGAAGATTGAGAGGGATAGGAATGAGCAGTTGGGTAGATGGATGTGGCAAATGGGGTTTGGATAATCATGTTCTATAGGAGTTCAGAGTCAGTGTGATATAAAGGCTATGGCCAGTTGTGAGAATTTTTAGCATTTTCATGTAAAGTCTGTGACCAGTTGTGAGAATTTTTTGCATGGAATGAAGGGCACAATTCCTCTTCTCAATAGAGGTTGGAGACCATACTGGAAGCAAATGCAATATTAGATGGGAGGCCTGTAATCAAATACGAGTCCCCACTTCACAACTCCTCTTCCTTATAAAGGATGGAGATCAGACAGGAAAAAGGTCTCACTGGAGATGGCAGTCAGATGTGCACTGCAGGAGAAAGAAGTCCTGTTCCCCACCAACTTTCCTCTTTTCTCAAAAGACAGGTACAATAGTAATTAGAAGGCCTGAAGTGAAAGGGTAGGAAGCTTCTCTTTGCACCAGAGATTTTCCACATCCTAATTGGGAGATTGAGCTGGCAGCAAGAGGTTGCCTTGTACTTCCATACATAGAAATCATTCCTTTGGAACAGATGGAAGATGTTCAGCTCTGCCCACTGTAGCCTTCCCTCAGGGGACATGCTGGGCCTAGCAGGAGATGGAAGGCACAAAGCATTTAGTGTATGAGTTCTCACCTGAGGAGACTGGCGATGAGGTGGCAGCTGGAAGTACTCTTTCTGTACAGAGGGAAGTCCTTTGGGGCAGATGGAAGGTGTTAGGCCCAGCCCCTTGCAGCCTTCTTTCAGGGGATGTGGTGGGCCCAGAAGGAGATGGAAGGCACAAGGAGTTTGTGCAATTGTGACAAATGGTGTTTACTGAACTGGAGTTGAAAGTACATGTGAAAGTATGTACTTCCCTGACAGCTTCCCAATAAGAACTTCTGTAATCTACTAGCTCCTGTTTTGCCACAAGCTTGTGGCATTTCGTTTCCCATTATGTTTCTTATTTTTCAATCTTAGATAAAAGAACTTTCTGAGATTGAAGTGTTTAGGCAATTGGTGACAAAGAGAGAGCCATACCATCTGAGGTCCCATTGACAATTAGATTCCTAGAGCCTGTAGAAGTAATAGTCAAGTTTGATGAGAGGCCATTGAAGCAGCTAAGCAACTTGCTCAGTGCAACAATGAGTAGATTGACTCACCAACTCAGATATCTTGCCCTGGAATCCAATATTCCTAGTTTTCTTTTTGGGATCTCTTTCAAGAGGTAGATTCTTTTCATTTCTATTTTCTCCTCTGGTTCTAGAACATCAGGGCAGTTTTCCTTGATAATTTCTTGTAAGATGATGTCTAGGCTCTTTTTTTGAACTTGACTTTCAGGTAGTCCAATAATTTTTGTTTAATTTGTCTCTCCTGAATGTATTTTCTAGGTCACACATTGTTTTTCATTTTCTTGATTTCTCATACTCAGTTTTGCTAGGTAGGTGATTCGTGGTTTTAATCCTAGTTCCTTTGACTTCTGTAATATCATATTCCAAGCCTTTCTATCCCTTATTGTAGAAGATTCTAGATCTTGTGTTATCCTGATTGTATTTCCACAATACTTCAATTGTTTCTTTCTGGCTGCTTGCAATATTTTCTCCTTGATTTGGGAACTCAGGAATTTGACCACTATATTCCTGGGAGCTTTTCTTTTTGGATCTCATTCAGGAGGTGATTGGTGGATTCTTTCAATATTTATTTTGCCCTCTGGTTCTAGAATATCAGGGGAGTTTTCCTTGATAATTTCATGAAAGATGATGTCTATGCTCTTTTTTTGATCATGGCTTTCAGGTAATCCCATAATTTTTAAATTGTCTCTCCTGGATCTATTTTCCAGGTCAGTTGTTTTTCCAGTGAGATATTTCACATTATCGTCTATTTTTTCCTTCTTTTGGTTTTGTTTTGTAATTTCTTGGTTTCTCATAAAGTCATTAACTTCCCTCTGCTCCATTCTAATTTTTAAAGAAGTATTTCCTTTAGTGAGCTTTTGAAACTCCTTTTCCATTTGGCAAATTCTGCTTTTTAAAGCATTCTTCTTCTCATTGGCTTTTTAGACTCTTTTTGTCAATTGAGTTAGCCTATTTTTAAAGGTTTTAGTTTCTTCAGCATTTTTTGGGGTCTCCTTTAGCACTGTTGACTCACTTTTCATGATTTTCTTGCATCTCTCTCATTTTTCTTCCCAATTTTTCCTCCACCTCTCTTCCTTGATTTTCAGAATCCCTTTTGATCTCTTCCATGGCCTGAGAGCATTGCATATTTACTTTGGAGGCCTCTGATGGTAAGCATTGTTTTTCCTCTTCCAAAAGGATGAAAGGAGATACCTGTTCACCGAGAAAGTAACCTTCTATAGTCTTATTTTTTCCCCTTTTTTGGGCATTTTCCCAGCCAGTTATATGACTTTTGAGTTCTTTGTCAAGAGAAGGGTATACTCTGGGGACTTGTAAGTTCTCAGTTCCTCCAAGGTGGCACAATGAAGGGAGAGGAGTTTACTCCTCTCTTGGCCTGCACACTAGTCTGGGAGCAACCAAAAACTTTTCTGCCCAGAATTCGTGAGTAGTAGAATTCCCTCTCCACAACCTCCTCCAGCTCTGCCATGCCAGGGCTCCTCCTCAGTCCAGGGCTGGACTCAGGGCTGAAACTCAGATCAATGGCTCAGTTCCCCCAGGGGCTTCAGGCAGAGAGTTACACAAATGGATGCTGTGACTGCTGCTGCAGTAGCTACTGCTGGCGGTCCAGACCATGCTCCCCTCTCCTGGGTGAAGGAGCCCTCCCTCTGACCTATGAAGCTGTCTGTGGCTTTTGTGGGTTGAGGCATCTGAGAACTGCCAGTGCTGCTGTGGATTCTATCCCTGAGACCTGTTCTAGCTCTGTTCTTCCCTGAGCCACACAGTCAAGGCTGAGCTGCACTCTGTTCCATGTCTGGTGCGATAGACCTTTCTTGTTGGCCTTCTAGGTTACTTTGGGCTGGAAATCTCTTTCACTCTGTTGTTCTATGTCTTCTGCTGCTCTAGAATTTGTTGAGAGTCATTTTTACAGGTATTTTATGGACTGTGGGGGAAGAGCTAGCATATGTGCATCTTTCTACTCTGCCATCTTGGCTCTGCCCCCTAAAAATTTTCTTGATGGTCAAATCAGGTAAATATTTTTAAAGTACCTAGTACATATGTGACACAGTGCTAGGAATTCAAAGAAAATAAAAATAAACAGCCTCTGCTCTCAGGCTAATGTGAGAGACAACAATGCAGACACCTGTGTGCAAGGAAGACACATATAGGATACATTGGTGTGTGTGTGTGTGTGTGTGTGTGTGTATGTGGAAGATTAAGAAAAACTTGGAAGGACTTCTTGCAGAAGGTGGGACATGAAGGAAGCCAGGAGACTAGGAGGTGGAGACAAGGAAGAAGAAAATTCTAGGCCTGGGAGAAGCCAGGAAAAATATCTGGAATTTGAGGATGGAAAGTCTTGTGAGGGAATCAAGCATGAAGACCAATGTCACTGTATGGCTGATTCAGTATTGAGTCAGGTATACAAAGACTAGAAAGTTGGGAGAGCACTGGGTCCTGAAGTGCTTTGAACACTAACCTGTGGATTTTATTTATGATCCTGGAGGCAATAGAGAGCCAATGGAGTTTATTAAATAGGGAGATGGTATGGTCAGACCTGAGTTTTAGGAAGACCACATTGGCAGCTGACTGGGAGGATGGACTGGAATGGGGAGAGACTTGAGGCATGGAGACCATTCATCTGACTATAGCAGTAGTCCAGTTGTGAAGTGCTGAAGGCCTGTACTAGGGTGCCAGTGTCAGGAGAGAGAACAGAGCATTTATTACAGATGCTGCAAATGTAAAAACAAGACTTGGCAAGTGCTAGGCTACTGGTGGTGGGGTGGAATGGGAGTCTGGGTGACTCAGAGAATGATGGTATGCACAGATGCCCCCTGAGTTCTCCCTTTTCTTATTTGGGGTTTGCCTTTCTGTTTCAGTTGTTGCAGCAGTTGGAATCAGAAAACTCTTGCCTGGAAGCTTTTCTGGAGTGGAAGCGTATGGAGCTGGTATACTGGCAGTGGATGGTAAATTATAGTAGGGGAACTTGGTGCTCACTTTTGTCTTCTCCCTTTTTTTTCCTTGACTCTCCTATCCCTATTTAGTGCTGTTAGCTGATAAGTTATCAGCATCCCTTCTCAACCATTATTCTTCCTTAGGGATTATGCCAAGAGGACAGGTTAACAAATGACCAATCAGTTCTCTACCTCTTATCAAAGAAAGTGCCATTACTCTAACACTTGAATGTATTTTGTTTTTTAAATCTGGAAGTCCAGGTTTGTTAATGACCTCTGGGGTTCATTTCTAACTTCTCAATTAATCCATTTTCTAATAAGTAAAATTTTAAACAACTCCATTTTTCCTCATAGATATCATGTTCAGATTGCACATTGTTCCTTGAACTGTGTTGAATGATGGTAAGAATTTGATTTTTTATTTTTCAGGCTTCAAGAATAGTAGGTAAGTAGACTATCATTCTTAGAAGTATCAGAAACATCATCGATAGCATCAATTTTAATTGTTTTCAGATACTAAATTACCTCTTAACTAGATGAAATAATAATTGTACATTAAAAGACACTGCTGGAATTTGGGGTAATCATCGTCAGAACCAAGCTAAAAAATAGATTAGATCAGTAGCCCAGAACCAGATTCAGTCACTTAAAAAATACATTCCCAGAAACAAAAAATTCTTTTTTAAAAATTTATTTTTATTTTACATTTAACATTTTATTTTTCCCCAGTTACATATAAAAACAATTTTTAGTATTTCTTTTTAAAACCTTGAGATCTAAATTCACTCCCTTCATTCTTCTCGCCCTCTCCACCATTGAGAAGGCAAGCAATTTGATACAGGTTATACATATACAGTCATGCAAAATATATGCATAGTAGTCATGTTGTGAAAGAAAACATAGAAAAAATCTCAAGAAAAAGAAAGAAAGAAAAAAAAGTATGTTTCAGTCTATATTCAGGCACCATCAATCCTTTCTCCGGGAATGGATAGCATTTTTTATTATAAGTCCTTCAGAGTTGTCTTGGATTGTAGTATTGCTGAGAGTAGCTAAGTCATTCACAACTGATCATCTTACAATATTGCTGTTATGTACACAGTACATTTCCCTTTACATCAGCCCATGAAAGTCTTCCAGGTTTTTCTGAGAGCATCATGCTCATTATTTCTTATAATGTAATAGTATTCCATCATAATCACATACCACAACTTGTTCAATCTTTCCCCAGTTGATGGGCATCCCCTCAATTTCTAATTCTTTGCCCCCAGTAAAGAGCTACTATAAATATTTATAAATAATAAATATAAAAAATAAATATAAATGTTTTTTCTTTTTAACAGACCTAGTGGTGGTATTACTAGATCAAAAGATATGTGTGGTTTTATAGCCATTTGGGCATAGTTCCAAATTGCTCTACAGAATAGTTGAATCATTTTACAACTCTACCAACAATGTATTAATGTCTCATTTTTCCCACATCCCTTCTGACATTTGTCACTTACCTTTTCTCTCCTGTTGGCCAGTCTAATAGGCATGAGATAATACCTCAGAATTGTTTTAAATTGCATTTCTCCAACCAATAATGAGGTAAAACACCCTCTCACATGGCCATAGATAGGATTGCCCCATCCGCTAACTGATCATATCTCCAATCATTTGTCAGCTGGGGAATGGCTATCATCTTTACAAATTTTCTCCACATCCTTCAAAATTTTTTCCACATTTACAATTGCTAACTGTATTTCCCTAAATCCTATTTCCCTACCCATTTATTCTATTCTCCCTCTCCTTTTACCCTGTCCCTCCCCAAAAGTGTTTTGCTTCTGACTACCCCCCTCTCTGAATCTACCCTCCCTTCTATCACTTGCCCTTTTCTTATCCTCTTCCCCTCCTACTTTTTTGTACGGTAAGATAGATTTCTGTAACCAGTTCTGTGGGTATGTTATTCCCTTTTTGAACCAATTCTGATGAAAATAAGATTCAAATTCCCACCTTTTCCCCTCCACTGTAAAAGCTTTCTCTTGCCTCTTTTATGTGAGATAATTTGCTTCATTCTAACTCTCCCTTTCTCTTTTTCCCCAGTACATTCCTCTCTCACCCCAATTAATTTGTTTTTTAGATACTATCCCTTCATATTCCACTCAACCTATACTATATTCCTTCTAACTACCCTAATAATGAGAAAGGTCTTTTGAGTTATAAATACCATCTTTCCATGTAGGAATGTAAACAGTTTAACATTCTTAAGTCCTTTATTATGATTTCTCTTTTCTGTTTAACTTTTTATGCTTTTCTTGAGTCTTGTATCAGATTTGAATTCTTGAAAGTCTTCTATCCCAAACTGAATGTCCATTTTTTTCCCCTGAAGGATTATTCTCAGTTTTGCTGGGTAAATAATTCTTGGTTATAGTCCTAGCTCCTTTGCCCTCTGATCCTTTAATGTAGAAGCTGCTAAATCTTGTATTGTCCTCACTTTTGTTCCATGATAGTTGATTTTTTTTTTTTGGCTGCTTACAATATTTTCTCCTTGACCTGGAAGTCTGGAAATGGGCTATAATATTCCTGGGAATTTTCATTTTGGGATCTCCTTCAGGAGATGATCAGTGGATTCTTTCAGTTTCTATTTCACCCTCTGGTTCTAGAATATCAAGGCAGTTTTCCTTGATAATTTCTTGAAAGATAATGTCTAGGCTCTTTTTTTGATCATGGCTTTCAGGTAGTCCAACAATTTTAAAATTATCTCTTCTGGATCTATTTTCCAGGTCAGTTGTTTTTCCAGAGAGATATTTCACATTGTCTGCTATTTTCTCATTCTTTTGGTTTTGTTTTATTATTTCTTGATTTCTTATAAAGTCATTAGCTTCCATTTGCTCCATTCTCATTTTTAAGGAATTATTTTCTTCAGTAAACTTTTGTGCCTCATTTTCCATTTGGGCATTCTGCTTTTTAAGACACTCTTTTCCTCATTGGCTTTTTGTACAGCTTTTCCCATTTGGCCTTATCTGTTTTTTAAGGTGTTTATTTTCTTCAGTATTTTTTGTGTCCTTTCCCAAGCTGTTGACTCATTTTTCATGATTTTCTTGCATCACTCTCATTTCTCTTCCCAGTTTTTCCTCTAACTCTCTTACTTGTTTTTTAAAATCCTTTTTGAGCTCTTCCATGTCCTGGGACCAATTCATATTTTTCTTGGAGGCTTTGCATATAGGAATTTTGAATTTTTGTCTTCTTCTGAGTATGTTTTGATGTTCCTTACCACCATAGTAATTTTCAATAGTCAGAGTTTTTTTCTGTTATTTTGCTCATTTTCTCAGCCTATGACTTGACTTTTAACTCTTTGTTAAAGTAGGGATCTGCTTCCATCCTGGAGGGTGAACTGTTTCAAGGTTCATGGGCTTTGTACGGCTTATTTCAGAGATATTTCTAGGGACCAGTAAGTTTTCAGTTTTTCCAAAGTGATATGGTGGTATGATCAAAGGAGAGGCATTTACTTCTCTCCTAGTCTTGCTCTGGTCTGAGTGACAACATGCATTCTTTTCTGCTTTGGAACTTTGCGGCGGGTTCCCCCTTCACTGTGACCAGAAGTTCTACTATGTTAGTGCTGCTCTTCACCCTGGGACTGGCATCCAGGACTGGGACCTGGATTTGAATTTGGGCAAAGCAACAGAGTCCTGCTTTAGTGCTAGCAAGAAGACCCCTGTAATCTCCTTCTTATCAGTTGTTCTATTCCCTTACTGTCTGTATGTGAGAGCTCCAGAAGCAGCCACTGTCACTACAGCTCCTGTTTCAGTCATTCCCAACATTTGCTACTGGTTTGCTGGGACCAGGTCTGTGCTCTTACAGCCTGTGCTGGGCTATGCTCTACACTCACTCAGCTGTGATAGACTTTTCCTCCTGACCTTCTAAGTTGTCTTTGGTGTCTGTGGGCTGAGAGTGCCACTAATTCCACTCATTCAGTTGCTCTGAGACCAGCTCTGTGTTTGCTGGGACCAGGTATGCACTGGTGTAGCTAGACTGAACTCCTCTCTTACTCTGGTACTATAGACCTTTCCTGTTGACTTTCTAAGTTGTGCTGGCAGTTTGTTTCATTTCCTATTTTTGTGGGTTTTGCTGCTCTCAAATTTGTTTAGAGTCATTTTCAAAAGGTATTTGGAGGGATTTGGGGGAGAGCTCAAGTGGGTTTACTCTCCCATCTTGACTGCCACAACCAAAATACTCTTTTACCTCCCAAATTGGTCCTGGAAGCTGCAATATTAGCATGTATTAAGTATGTCTGATGCTCAGCATCCTAAGAGATACATGGACAGAGAGAGTAGCTTTTGCTTTGGCGAGACAGGGATGAAAGAAAACTCAGTGTGCCTGGGCTTCAGCAGTACTGTTAGGTTTAACCGACTAAGTAGAAAAAATAAAGATAACTGGGCTAGCTCCTGTTCTGTATAGGTTGATCAGAAATCATCGTTTTGTCCTTTCAAGTTAGAAATGCAGATTTTTTTCATGAACTGAGATGTGTTTTATCTTCTTTTCTGGGAAAGAAAAAAAAACATACATGGATATTTTGAGTCAGGGATTCTGAGAGCATGTGGGTAGGTTGTCATGAGAGATATCAAAGTCTGCTACCTGCAGCTTTCCTTTCAGATGGTTCTTCTCTGTTCATAAGAACATTTACAGAAGTGGTTGGCATGACGCTTATGAGTTCTCTTCACTAATGCTGTGCTCACAGCATTCCTCTGATTTAATACCCTTTCCAACTATTTCTTTCAAACTTTTCTCCTCAGTCTCTGTACTGTCTTTTCCTCTCTGAACTTTCAAGCTGCTAGCTAGCATAGTTAATGGCTCCCAAAGTGGAAGGACCTGAAATTGGCCTTTGGTATTATCATTTGCTTGGATAAAGGCATAGATGGAATCTATATGAAATTTGCAGGTAACACAAAACTAGAAATAGTAGCTAATATGACAGTCAAGAATGATGGACCAAATCTAGTAAGTATGAAGACATACATAAGAGTTTAAAAAAACCCACAATGTTGAAAGTACAGGCTGATAGAGGTGTAGCTGGACAACAGATCTGGAAGTTTTAGTCAATGCAAACCAAATGAGTTTTGGAGTCTCAAAAGCTTTTAGCAAATGTTCAGAACAATAGAGGTGAAAGTCCTTCTGTACTCTTCTGTAGTCACACTGTATATCAAGACTACTCTATCTAAGTCTGGGTGTTACATTTTGGAAGAACATTGGAATTCTTGAATATGTTTAAGAGACTTTTGGGAATGGTGAAGGAATTGGAGACCATGGAGGATCACTTGAAGGAATTATGGTTGTTTAGCCTGGAGAAGAGGTAAATGGGAGATTTCAATGTGATAGCTATTATATGGAAGAAAAATCAGACTTACTCTGCTTAAGCTTCAGAAGGAAGAATTGGAACTATTGGTAGAAATTACAGAGAATTGGATTGGAAAATATAGACAATTAGAGCTATCAAAAAGTGGAAGGGGGATGCTTTGAAAAGTTCTTTCTCACTTGACCATGTTTAAAAGATGATCGGATAACTATTCTTCAGGGATATTATAAAAGGGATTTTGGTCAGGTATGCATAGAAAGAGTGAAGAAAACCTGAGTTTATGATCTCCCTCTGATACATACTGGCCTTTTGACCCTGGAAAATTCCCCCAACTTCTTAATTCTCCAAGCAGCTCTCTAGGTTGTGGAATAGTTGCTGATCTGCACTGGTAGAGGGAATTTCCCACTGACTGTTCTTTACCAATGAAATCAAGTTAAAAAAATAGATTGCATAGATGAGGTCCCTTAAATTAAACTGATACTAAGTGCCTATTATATGCAAGGTACTACGCTGGGGATACAAAGACTAGAATGAAACAGTTCTTACCATTAAGGAGCTTATGTTGGTATTAATACTTTCTAAGTTATGCCAAGATAATACCAATGCCAATTGGTATTATCTATGCCAAGGCATAAATGGAATCTATGTGGAATGGAACATGTACACACATAAGGAAATATATTGCATATACAAAATAATGCAAAGTAATTTCTTTATAGCTTTTAAGATTTTACTTTTTAAAATTTTTTTCTGTTCTCAATTATTTCCCTTTTCCCCTTCCTCCATCCATTGAGAATGCAAGAAAAGCAAAACCTATTACAAATATGTATAATCATGAAAAATAAAATCCCACATTAAAAATATCTAAAAAGAGAAAGAGAGAAGAAAATATCCAATCTCCATTCTGAGCTCTTTGTGGACTGTGAAACTAAAGAGTTTCATCATGAGTTCTTTGGAGTTGTGGTTGGTCATTATGTTGATCAGAATTACTAAATCTTTCAAAGTTGATCATCTTTATAGTAGTGCTGTTATTATAGAAATTTCTGTCCTGTTTTTGCTTGCTTCACTTTTTATCAGTTCATACAAGTCTTCCATGTTTCTTACAATGTAAGTAATTTTCCATCACATTCATATATCCTAACTTGTTCAGTCATTTTCCAGTTGATGGGCATCTCATCAGTTTCCAATTTTGCCACCACAAAAAAAGCTGCTATAAATATTTTTGTACCTGTGGGTCTTGTTCCTTCTTTCTTGTTGGATCAAAGGGTATATACAGTTTAAGAGATTTGGGAGTATAATTCCAAATTTCTTTCCAGAATGGTTGGATAGAATGTAAAGTAATTTCCGCAGGGCTAGAACTTTAATAACTAGAGGAAATCTAGAAAGGCTTTGTATAGGTAGTGGTATCTTAGCAATATCTTAAAGAAATCTAGGGATTCCAAGAAGTGGAAGTATGGAGGGAATACATTCCAAATGTAGGTTGCCAACTGTGCAGAGAGGTAGAAACAGTATAGAAGAAGTACATAAAAATTAGCAGGTCATTTAAATTAGAATAAATAATATGTAAAAAAGAGTAATATGAAATAAGACTGAAAAACAGATGGGAGCCAGATTGTAGATTGCCTAAATGCTAGACTAAGGATTTTGTATTTGATTTCTTGAGGTAATAGAGAGCTACTGAGAAATTTAGAAGTTTTTTGGGAAGGCATTTTAGTAATATAATTTTGGCAGCTAAGTAAGGGATATGCTAGTGATGGAAGAGAAAACTAGAGCAAGGAGACCAATTAGGAGTTGATTTATGCTGAAAATAGGGTAGAGGCTATATTCATGGAGAAAAAGAGATGGAGTCAAGAGATAAGGAGAAAAGTCCAATTAGGCATGGCTAATTGATTGTTAGAACAGTATAGTCCAGGGCAACTCCAAGGTTTCCAACTGATAATTCAAAGGATGGTGGAGGAAGGTTTTGGAGGAAGTTTGAGGTGCTAACAGAATATCTGAGTGGAGATGTTCTGCAAGCAGTTGGTAATTAACTCCTAAAATTCAGGAGAGAGGTGTTAATTGAACTAATTTGAACTGATGAAGTTACTAATGAAGAAAAGGTATATATAGAGAGAAGTTGTTCCAGGAAAGCACCTTAGAAAAGGAGGAGGATCCAGCAAAAGGAGACTGGAAGGAACTGTGAGGCTTCCTAGAATAGAATTAGCACATCGTAAGTGATTAATAAATATTTATTGAATTGTGACAAGGAAGGAATGAATATGGAGGAACTAGGGGTAATTTGACAAGTGTCAAAGAGAGAGTAATTAGAATAAAGACTGATAAGAAAGTGATTTAGCAGTTAAGAGAAAACCTTAGAGAAAGAAGATAAGAGAGTAGTTTCAGTCATTATATGATGGGATGCCATATTGCAAATATTCAGAAGTGTGAGGAAGGTCAGGAAATGCTTTCTATATTTGAGATTGTAAGATTCTGAGAAGACCTGAGATTGGAACTATGCTAATAACTTCTGGGATAGGAGGCCCTGAGACCCAGAATCTAGGAATTAGAAGTTACCCCAGAAGCTGTCTAGTTGGCATACCTGACCAAGAAGAGCTTCCCACCCCTATTCTGCCTTTATTCCCTCATTTCCCTCCCTTTCTTCCCTCCTGGAGGGGAAAGAAGTTTTTTTTTTAATAAATTTATTTATTTAACTTTTTACATTCATTTTCACAAGATTTTGGGTTCCAAAATTTTCTCCCC